>CAJUYH010002764.1:19167-37484 GCA_910591685.1 Galerucella tenella
CAATTCAAGATATATATATTAAGGCAGCTCAAAAAAATCCTCAACACGTAGATTATGAAGTACAGTGTGGACTAGGAGTTCTATTTAATCATACAAGGGAATATAATAAAGCAGCTGATTGCTTTACGGCGGCGCTGTCTGTAAAACCAGATGTGAGTGATTAAATCAACCACGGAATAACAATAGGAAGTGTCTCTCCGTCGGCTCTTTTGATCTATGTCAAACAGAAATTTAAATGACACTTCAATTGGCGATCCTAAAATAAGAGCTGGCAACAGCGTCCTAACGACATGAACACAAACAACAATCTAGGCGTGATCTAGGCAACGTCGAAATGTGATTCTTTTTTCGACATACTGTCACTGCGCACAAAAGCTGCGCGTACTTATTGTTCTATGGCGAGAGAGATCGTTATAGTATTCCGTGGTTAAACTCATATTAGGATATTTTTAGCGAGCTACTGGTTATGAACCAGTATGAATCATTTGCGGTTACAGGTGGCTTGGATAATTGGTTGTAATGTCCTCACTTATCTCAAGAAGAGCATCTGATTCTTAGTAATTCAAGCTAATATTTAACATTCTTATTTTTATTCTACTATTACTACTTAAAGTAATATACCATACCATGGTGTAATAGAGAAAACGCCGCCATATTGCCAAATCATATGTTTAATGTTTTGAATGACTGTCATAACTATAACCTACACAACCAAATCTTACTTGTTGTAATCGTTCATTTTTGTAATAAATTGTGAACTCTGAACATTGGAACATTAAGTGAGTGTCTTTATTTTTAAATAAATATTTTGTCTCTTGTTTTCGTTTCAAATTCAGTTATTTGTTAAGCGTTTGATTTCGCGAGTTATTTTCTGATTGGCTGGTTTTTCAATATGGCGGCGTTTTGGAAGTTTTTTTTTATTTGTCGTGCGCGGTAACACACCTTCTTCTCTATTACACCATGGACCTTACCAGAATGACGTCACTGACAGATCGGCCATATTGCTGTTGTCCTTATGTCATATTCTATTTAGTTAGTGCTGGAAATGATCTAAAATGCCTTTTTGTAGTGTTGTTAAGTGTGGAATGCATGGTGAAAGAGATAGGGTGTATTTTTTCGATTTCCGGTTATTTTAACATCTGTGTGTCATTCTGGAATCGTCTATTTAAATCAACATAACCTCAAAGTGTGGTATGGAACTACTATTAGATCAAGGCAATTGAAGTTATTGCCGTTTAGGGCAAAATTTTGAACGGTTTCAACAGTAACTCGCTAAAAATCGCCTATTAGTTCATCGAGTTGCTTTGACGAATTCATTTAAACAATGTTTACAACATTTTATAGGACGCGAGGCTTTGGAATAGACTCGGTGCAACTTTGGCAAATGGTAATAGGCCAGAAGAAGCAGTAGATGCTTACCACCATGCACTACGTTTATCTCCAGGTTTTATTAGAGCAATATACAATGTAGGAATTACTTGTATTAATTTAAATGCATACAGGTATGGTTATAATTCGTATTAGACTCCGTTTCAAATAAGAAGAAGCCACGTGAAGTTTGACAACTGTCTTGTACAGAAATCAAAATTGGTCGTCTCGTTACTACTGTTTCGTGCCAATGGCGTTACAAACGATGTTTCATGCTGACAGCCATTTTATTATTGTCATTTGAGGTTATGAATTGAAAATATAATATTAATTACAGTTGGCAGAAGCAAACGTGAGCCCTGGTGGGCGTGTTCATGTCGCTGTAGTTGTATTTTTGTAGTAACAATTCGATATTTTGAATCGATAACCAAATATCGATACCATAAATGTCAACTGTTAAGAGATATGTAAACAAAGTCAAACTTGCTAAAAATGTAACTAACTTAATAAAAAAATTTATATTGGACCAAAACTAAAACTACCGTTTGCCCTAAATCATCCTAAATGTCTATATTTTCAAATTACATGACTGTGCCTATTAATGTCATAAGAAAGGGTCAAGTTTCTATGGAAAGCAACAAAATATGAACTGGTTATAGTCCAGTGTTGCCGATGCAAAAATGAAAATTACCCGAACTTACTATTCAAATTATCAGAATTTGTCAAAATTACCAAAGGGACACATTGGTTATCTAAATAGTCTTCGACCCCAGTCAATATGGAAAATTCCCAAAAACAATAGCCATTTTATATATCCCCCCTACAAAATATTCGAAAAACTATTGGATCCAAATTAGTGAAATTGTCTAAAAATGCTTGCGATGAACTTATTTTAGTTCGCATATTTTCCGGGGCTCATGTTTGGTTCTGACAACAGTATACCAAATATTTTCATATAACGGTGTCTATTATAGGTGAAAATCGAAAACCTTCAAAGAATTCTCATATGTTTGATCGAAACTATAGGTTTGTTCCCGTAGCAAGTTCCTAACTGTAATGGACATATTTAGTCTGCGCAGTATCAGAGTTCAGGTTCGCTTCGCGCATGCGTCTGCAACTTCAAGTGGGTTCTTCTTAAGTGAAACCGAGTCTTCTACACAAAAGAGTATATTAAACAATTTGTGTTATTTTTTAGAGAAGCTGCCGAACACTTTTTGACAGCTTTAAATCAGCAAGCAAGAGGAAAGAATATAATGAACTCGGGTTCAATGTCGCAAATGTCGGATGCTATATGGTCATCGTTACGCATGTGCGTTTCGTTGATGAATAGAGGCGATCTAAAACCCTTTGTCGATAAAAGAGATTTGAAAGAATTAAATAAAGCTTTCGGAATAGATTGAGTGTTGTTAAGTGTGTTCTTTTAATTGGAGGTTTAAGAATAAGGAGATGAAAGTTTGTTATTTTTCTATGGATATATCGGTGGCATACTCTGTAAGTTTGAAATATATTATTGTTAAACACGTTGGTGTTATTATTTTTTTTTTGTCTAAACCTACCGGAAAATTATTATCATTGCAAAATGTTTATTGTACAAAAATCATTGCTGGATGCCCTTATTATAATAAAAATCATTTAGTGACCAAACGCGGTATAGTGTCTGCCATACTGGTGCTGGGTTTATGTCATTATTATTGATATTGTGTAGATTAGTGCATAACAGCCCGTTCACGTGGTATTGTACGGTACATCAAGTTAGTGCCACATGACTTGAAGTATGTCAATCATGGCAAACATATTTTGATTTGCTGTTGAAAAATTCATTACTGTAGTCAAATGCAGTCTTATCATGCGGTTCATTCGATTCAACAAAGACATACTCACCGTTTTTGTTTTCTTTTATTGCATTTAATCATAACTTCCAAATAAAATCCGTAAGATGAATAAGACAGACTTATGCAATTTTTGACGGGAGAAAAAAGGATATGTATTTAGTTTTCAGCGATTCTAAAAAGTCTCACCAGCGAAGCTTTTATTTAATTTTATTTAATATTGTCAGTTGTCACTTTGACAATTCAAATTGAATAATAAGAAGCAATTTTCCGGTATTTTGCATCCTCAAGCAAAAAAAATGGTACTTAATCTGATAGATTATTTCGAGAATGAATGAAAAAGTGGAAATTCGTCAACCAGTGTGCAGGAAACATCAACCTAACCTAACATCATTATTTTCTCCGGGTATATTTGTAATCTCACATTTTGGTAACCTCTGTGTCTTCTGATTTGATACATATGGTTAGTGACCTTTGAAGCCGCACGATAAGAGCGCTTTAGACTATAGAGACACGACGTGACCAAAAGCGGTACAGTGTCCGCCATACTGGTGCTGGTAGTACAGCAAGTTAATGCCTCGTGACTTCAAGTCTGTCAATCATGTCAAACTGTTGAAAAATTCATTACCACTTTCTTGATAAAATAAAACAATAAATTCTCATACCGTATGATATACATCACCTTCGTACAGTGGCATTGCTTGGAGGAGGCAGCGGGCATGGACCCGTGTGGCGGCAACCGCGACAGCGAGTACTTATTTCCTGTGGGTTCCTTACGCCATTTCTTCTCATAGAGGTATGATCCTTTCAAAACAGTGTTCGTTTATCTTGATTATGACTTGTTTGATGTATATTAATAACTAAAATAGGGGGGGGGTGACAGGACAGAGGCAAGCGAAACAGTTCATAAATTTACAGCAGATCTGATGGCCAAAGATTGGAAAACTGTCAAAGCTGTAGTGGGTCTGTTAACGGGGCATTGTAAGCTGATGGGATTGACAAACGAAGATATGTGCAGGTTTTGTCACCTAGAAGAAGAAACGGCAGAACACATTCTATGTCATTGCGATAGCCTGGCAAATGTGCTGTTTTTTGCATAGGACGAAGAGAAGCCATTTGCAGAGGGCTATATGAAAGGTTCAGTCTCCACACTAATAGAGTTTTTTAAAAGAGGCAGGCTGGAGAATGTAACCTAGAGTTTAGAGAACCACAATAGATCTGAAAAGGTCGCAGTGGAATAGGCCAAAAGCCACCTCATAAAATCTAACTAAGGGGGGAGGCAAAAACCCAAGGCTTTTGAGACGTGGCTAATAACAATATAAATTAGTTGGCTCAGATACAACTGAGAATAACGAATCCAGCTTAAAGCTCATTATAAATAAGTAGTTATCTAGTATCGTTACACCAATTGTAATAATTATCATTTGGCAAGTTGGTTTCATGTGTCAAAGTAGATGATCAAAGCGGGTTCTAATTCACCAGTGGCGACCTGCGTTGAATAGAACCCTCTTTGTTTAGTGGCTGTGAAAATTAATAAATAGTGTGCTGTGAGGCGTATGGTGGGGACGAAATAGTACGTGGGGAACGCCACTGACAGAACGTTATTTATTAAATATTGAAATCGGATATTATGTGAGACAATTTGACAGATTTAAATCAGAGATTATTATTTACGTATTTAAATTATCTACAAGTCTTTGTATGGGGTAACAGAACATAATATCAAGTGTTCAAGAAATATATTACTTTGTCCATTCTTCAAAATCCCACCTGAGATCATACTCTCAACAACAGAATAGTTTTCTCAAATTACACCGAACGTCGCGTCGTTAATCCACGTCACACCCGTTCATCCCACCCGACCAGTGCTATTGTCCTTTTTGCATTTCGCGCGTATGATTCATGTGTCGTGCGTCACACAACACAGTGGCGTTCACAACGTACTACTTCGCCCCCATACACCTCACTATTTATCAAATTCCTTAGCCCACTATATAATTTAACGCAGGACGCCACTGGTGAATTTGAACCCGCTTTGATCATCTACCTGTCAAATTTATAAATAATGTTTCATTCAGGTAACGGTAAACTATTAATAAAGTAAAACACAATTTTCTAAAATGCTTTTTTTTTCTTTAGTAATTATTTAAGTTAAATAAATGACTCATACACACATTCTACTTTTTGCATTCTGAAATAAGGTTATTAATTCATATAGACTTTCTCTTGGTTTTCCTTTTAGCTAATAGTAGGTACATAATTATATATTGTGTAAAAGTATAGAAAAGAATTTTCCCAGTGTATCAACGTATCAATCACATCATGATCAGTATAAATTGTATTCTTTTTTTTTGTATGCATTTAAAAATCTATAAAGTGAGTTAATTTTGTTGTGGTGCAGTTTCACCTGTTTTTTTGCGTTTTTGTGCGGCGATTTCTTTCTCCAGCCTATTCTGTAGGTGGCTGTACAGTCTATTGGAATCTTCTATATTACTCTGAAACAAAAAATTTGTAATGCAAGGAAAGCGATTTTAAATCTATTAGGAACTGTCTAATTGAACCACGTCGTCTGGTGGTAAAAAATCAAACTAGTAATAGCTCGCAATAAAGACCAGTGAGCATATCCTGCTAACATTGACATTTGATAGAAAATATTGTTGTTGACACAAGGAAAAAACGTTAAATAGGATTCACCTTCTAATATAAAAATAACATAAGCGCCAATGATGGATGAAAATGTTTGTCAATAAATTGATCCCTTATTTCCTTTAAAATGATATAAACTTTGTCAAAATCCATAAAGCGAAACAAAGGTTATAACAGCTTTATTGAGTCACAGCTTTCACTCTAAAAAATTTTTGTGGTACATTTATTATAGAAAAAGAGTTTTTCTAATGTTATTGTGAACTATAGGAAACTCTTCGCTTAGAAAATGGATAATGAGATGCGGTTTTTACCATTTTTAAAAATTCCATACTCTTTGAAGTAAATTATTAAGAAATATAGCAATCACATTTGAAAATTCCCAAAAAATGTTGAAAACAAAGCAATTGTTCAATCACCACCACCTAGCGAAACTTGAAAATAGTATCAAGCTCATTCTCAACTTTGTAATACAGTTATTATCCGCTAAGCTGTACAATAGCTTTTAAATTAAACTTTACAGCCTTTTTTCACTTGATTTGTCAAATGTCTAATCATGTTTTCTTTTATAGCCTGATAGTGGTGTAAGCTATTTTTTTGTGGTTTAATTCCCATCAAATAACAAAAAAAATTAATACAACACAAGGAACATACAGAAGATATATTTTTTAGGCAATGCCAAGTGTTAATACCCAAGAAAAAGTGAATATACAAAGGTAATGTAAAATAGGATCATTTAAAAACAAAGATTATATTATTATTTTTAGTTAAAACCATTCAACTATAGTCAATAGAGCTCCTTTTATAATGAAAAGATGAAATTGTACTTACCATAACTAAGAAAACTTTTATATCTCCATTTGCATCCAGTGCAGTTATTCTAATACTTTTTTCATTTGCCTTTTCTACCACCATCTCTGCCCAAATCTAACAACAAATTATAGCATATTTTTAACACTACTCAATATTTTTAAATATAAAAACTTACTTTTGTATTTAAAACAACTCGTAGACTTCCAGATGTTCTGAAAACCAGTCTACTTCCCAAGTTATCAACACCATAACTGCTGCATAAATCATTGAGCCTTAAAGTACCCCTCCCTAGTTCTAACCAATTACTGGAGGCTTTATTAAATGTAAATAATTTACAAGAAGTACTTAAAATATTAGTTTCATTTTCTTCTCCTGTTACCACTTCAACTTCTTCGTATTTTCTCTTACTAGCTCTTGATTCCTCATATTCCTTAGCAGATTCGCTCAAGGATTTTGTGTCTTTTTCCTTTAAACCAGTATCTCCTGGATCTGATACAAATAACATTATTAAAAGCATAAATGTTTAATATTATAAATTTGATTACCTTTCAATTCGGTTTTAATAGCACTACTGAATAGCATTTCAGAAGTGCTATTGGATTGTAAACTTGTAGAAGCTTTTAATTCTTGATTTTCAGCAGCTACCACCCTATCTTTCAAGTTTTCGCCAAAAACAAAGGAACTACTTGATACTTTGGGATCAATAGGTTGTGCTTTTGATTCTACAATTTACTTATTTTAGAATTCATCATATATATATGACAAAAAATCTTACCATTGTGTACTTTTTTGTCAGGTACTACCAAAGGCACAAACTTCAGCATCTCCCCATTTATTTTTGTATCACTATTTTCAATTTTTTCACTATTATTGACCTTAACACTAGAGTTTTTGGAAAATGAATTTAGCAGACTGGGCTTTAATACAAAAGGTGCTGAGGTAACAATGTTACTGTTAACATTAAACTGAGGTGGTTTCAAAATACCTCTTGAAATTTTGTTTTGAGAAGATGCAAATGGGTTACTTATACTTAATACAGAAGGTTTTAACGACGGACTACACATTTTGAACTCGTCATTCTTTAACATCTGCATATTCTTGTCGTTTTCTTCTGTTTCTGAAATGGAAAACAAATTTGGAAATAAATAATACACCAAAAATACACAAGATGAAATTCGCGCATAAGCTTATATCCATCTAAAGTTACCTTTATCATCAGATTCTTCTGGTCCATCTATCTTCATTATAATCGGGGGTTGTAGAACTCCAGTCCTCCGAGTATCATCGGTGGAATCTAAAAACCATTTTCGACTTAAATGTATTTATTACGTACAAAGCAATATTTAAAACTATTAAATTGTGTACTAAATTATAATATTATGTTTTTAAACAACATACTTCTCTTGGCATCCTCCATTTTTACGTATTACCAATAAATAAATACAAGAATACAACCAATACACAAGGGTTTGCCAACTAACAGTTCTGTCACAAATGTCATTTCATTTGAAAATAAAATGGTCAAAAACTGAAATTGATACTGAGGATTTATGAAAAGAATAGTACTTTCAATAGCAAGAGAAAGTTTTGGTCAATAATCGACAAAATATTTTTTTAATGTCTACTCACCAATTTGAAGTCTTCCATGTTTTATTGACTATTTACTCGCCCGATTGTTTTGAAATAACTTATATTGGAGTTGAGCATGATGGATCAATGTGAATGATTAAAAATTAATATTTTTGCGTCGGAAGCTTTTCATTTTATAAAAGAAAAGAAGTATGATGATCAAGAATAAGAATCTATTTTTGTGGAGCTGGATTGCTTAACCATAGATAATCTTAAATCTTACCCCAACCATTTGACTTGGCACAAAGGACAGAGCCGACAGAGCTACGAAGACCAGACAAAATCAAAATTTATTCATAAAATTAACGCTTACTTTCTTTAAAAAAATTTATTTTATGGTCAATATGCATATTGTAATACAAAAATAAATTCGCGAGCAGGTTTTCACTCTTTATTCATTAATTTCAAGCGTAATTTAGAGATGGTCATTACAACCATAGATAACAGACAAACCAGAGATAAACCACAACACACTAAATATCTTTTGTAGTTCACTACTTACTTATAGCGTTTTAAAGTAAATCGATAGATGTCACCCACTCCGTGGATAGTTAGATCAATACTCGCCAGAGGTCGCCAGAGGTCGCTAGCTTTACCAACGTAAAAAACCCATTTAAAAATTTGCTTTTGAAGTGTAGGTTATCTGTGTCGGATGTGGTAAATTTAAAAATGAAATGTCAGAAATTTTGTTTCCTTCCATTATTTATAAAAAATAATAATTTTGTCGGTAAATATATTACATTTAAATAATATCATCTTTATTCTTCAAATACAATTATTACTCATACTTATTGATCAAACAAACTGCAGCTTTACAAATAATATTGAATATTGTTACTATAAATATTATATGATTTAGTACAATTAAGCAGGTAGGAAACTTTCTACTTATATATACTTTTATATGGAAAATAGCGTAGCTCAATATTCTCAAAGATCACCGACAAAAAAAAGGTATCGTAGGAAACCAATTTTAGTAATAACAAGGCAAAAGGTCATTCAAGAACTTGTTGTATTTTATGAAGGAAAAGATGTAACTCCTAAACCTTTGAATCCAGAAGTTTATGCAGGAGGCAGAGAGAGACAAATCAGTGTATATGACATTGGAGATCGAGCTGATAGATATTCAGATTACAGGTGAACATCATACATCAATATTTTCCTATATTCCTACTATGTGAATGTAACAAGGATTTAGTACTTTTTTCATCATTATATATTCTTCAACCATATGTGACCACTAACGAGTAGTCACACCAGTCTTCATCTGTTGCGTCTCTTCTAGGAGTCTGTACAAACTCATTTTTTACTATAGTTAGTCTTGTATTTAAATACATTTTTTAGAACATCTGGTAGCATATCAGTGACTGTTTCAAAGTCCCAGTCTACAGTTAAATTTAAACATGAATTTGATAGACCACAGCTACATAGCTCTGTCCAGTTTAAGGGAAGTATTCCATATGATACTAGCAACTATTACTTGGACATTTTTATGGCACCCGATAGCCAATTAGATGTTTTACCAACAGATTCTACAACTAGTGAAGTCCACAAACTAACTGTGACAATGAAGCAAATTCCAACAACTATTAGTTTAATTTTGAAAGAAACTTCAACATTTTTTCTATTAGATATGCCAAGTTGCACAGCAATTAAAGATACAGATGAAGGTTAGTTTTGAAATAGATATTATTTATGCAGATATATCGTGATATTCTTATGTATTTCTATTATATAGGTAATATAATAGAAGAAGAGAATGAGTTATATGATTACCTAACTATTGGAAAAGGAAGAAACCGAAAAATACTAAACGCAGAAGCTCAGACTGTACCAGTGGTAATGAAAACTCGTAATACTTCATGTTTAAAAATAAAAACACTAGTTGGTACAGCATTTGCATCTGCCTGGGACATGTATGATACTTTCCAAGATGTACATAATGAAACAGAAAGCAGTGAAGACTCTGAAGATAACGAGACTGGCCATCATAAAAATGACGATGATTCATCTATTGACAGTTACAAACTATCGGCTGATGAAAAACAATTAACAAAACTAATGAAAAACCCGAGATTTCAAGAAGCTGTTTGTGTTACCGAAAGACTTTTGGCAAATAATTGTTATAATGAACAACAGAAAATATTTAGAGGGTTGACTGTTCCCGATCCGTTTAGAGAAAATATTGAATATAATTATAGATTAGATCTATTATGGACGTTTTGTAACGCAGATACTACAGGTACATATACTAGGAGAGATAATATGAGGTATTTATTAAATAAACTTTATATTGACTAACCATAACCAAAGATACATACAACACAACATACATGTTGTTGTGTTTATAAACTTACTCCGAGTTACGTCTAGAGTTACGCGAGAGTTAAGTCACGTGGTTTATTGGATGGCTGATCCATGGCCACCTAGAATACAAGGCCGGAATCCTAGATGTGGCAACGTGGCGCACCTGTCAAATAGTGGGCCGATGAGAACGACTTGTAGGCCTACTACAATGGTGAGAAATATGAAATAAACCAAGCTATAGAACATTTTTAACGAATAAAAATCGAAATATTTATAGGTAGACTAAATAAAATAAAAATGCAAAAGGTAATTTATTGATAAGAATATAAAATATGAAGAAAATCAGCCTCTACCTTCCCCTACAGCTGACCAGACACCACCTTAAAATAATTATTTCTTCGCCTTTTATTTCTTAATAAACCTTTATTAATACAAACTGAACTACATACAATAATATGGGTACAACAGAATTCTTGAGAAGTAATATAAATAGTGGGTATTTAAAATCATTAAACTAGATAGAATGTACAGAACTATTGTAATTAAGAATTTTTCTTTTTTTCATTTTGTTTCATGATTATTATTTATATGTTTCTTATTAGCTTGTAATTTATCTTAAATTTATACAATTTAGACATTCTAATTTTCTAGAAACTTTGAGACTTACATAACCAGCTCTAAACTGAACTACTAAATTTGATACTTGTCGAGATGTTATTAGTAAACTAATATCATAAAGAATATCTACAAATTCATGTGTGGTTACTTGTTCATCTTCTTTACGAATATTTAACAGCACAAGATTATTAATATTGAATTATATTGAATTGAATTTGTCCATATTGTGCATTTTTATGCAATAAATTTTGCTCTATTCTTACCTCGATGTCCTCGATTATCATTGATTCAAATATTTTTATACTACAACTTACATCTGGTTCATCATTGTCAAATCCGATCAGATATAAATATATACAGTTTGTTTGTTGATGACACTGTCACTTCTCTAAATGAACACTCAATTTAGATTTAAACTGTTCACACAAATTTAAAACATTCACTATCACATCACTGTTCAACAATTCCTCTTGTTGTTCCTGTTGTCTATCTAGTACCCTTCTTCGTATTCCAGGATTACTTCTTGCTGCTGGATTCTCCTTCACTGAAAGATATTTTGGGAGACTGGGAAATATTTGTGGTATTAGATTTTCCCTTAATACAGGTCTTTTCCTTGTAAATATCTATCACCATCCTTATCCTTGTACACTTCAGTCAATGAAATTTGATGTTTGATTCCCACTTCCCAGTTTGCATGTGGGATACTTCTCAACCATTTGTTCTTCACCTCATTACTTTGTGGAAACTTGAATACTGTAATATATCCTTCACTGTTGGGAGCATAACTGGAAGTACAACTTGGTACCAAACATTTCACAGGCATCTACAACAAAATAAAATACTTAATAGTACATAAGTAATTAACCTTATTGGCTTAATTTATAAATATACTTCATTTAGGTGAGTCCAATGTGGGATGGCTTAACAAGAATCACAAATTGGATAATAATATAAAAAATAGTCTTGGTTCAAGTCATCTCTAAACATTTTCAATGAGTTTTAGAAAATTTCTAACCATACTTTATTTGATACAATTACCATGTTAAGCCTTATATTTTATATGAGTCCACAGAACAGAGAGTGTTTACAAATTATACTGATGCTAAAATATTTTTATTTTATATATATTATCAAATATCTTACCTCTAAAACTTAACACAAACAGAAGTCTTATGTTGAAGTTGTCAGTCTGTTAACTGCGAAATAACGAGCACCAAGTTCATAAACTTTATTTAAAAAGATTGAACACACTATTACACACTTCAGATCACCTATTACATATCACAAATTATAAACACACGCGCACTATAAACGAAAATTTAACTTTTATCTACTGAATTCACGGTCTCGCAATGATAAAAGTCCAACTTGATCGGCCCACTATTCACTGTTGCCAAATTTCAGCATTCCGGCCTGTATTCTAGGTGGCCATGGCTGATCCATGCGAACCACAGAGAACTTAAATTGCACTACATATTACATCCCCAGAAATAAATAATTCTATTTATTTCTGTGATAACAACTTACATCATCTTTAACCATTGAACTAAACAAACTGTTTTTGGTTTTGTCTTCAACAGGTAAATCAGTCAACTGTTGTAACTGGAACCCTAAGAACAAAGATATATTAGCGGTGGGATACGGCAAATTCTTCTTCCACGACAACTTAAGTGGTCTAGTATTAATATGGAATATAAAAAATCCAGTACAGCCTGAAAGAAAGTACTCATTTTCTGAACCGATAACATCATTGAGTTTTTCAAATAGCAATCCTGTTTTACTGGCAGTTGGATTTTATAACGGTTCCGTTAAAGTTTTAAACATCTCAAGCAGAGATATAACGATAATAGGAGAGAACGTAACTACTTTTGAACCAGTTTGGAGTATTATTTGGCAGTTCGGAAGAAACGAAAAGAAAGATGAAGAGCTCGTTATGGTAACGTTTGATGACGGAAGAATATGTGCATATTCAGTACAAAGAAAGTTGGAGGTATCTACGCAATATGGAAATAAATAATATTTGATAATTCTTAATATTTCAGATGAGTCAGCTTATGAGAGTTGGGAAAGCAGATGGCAAACTAAAAGGTTACGACGCCATGAAGAAGTGTACGAGTCTAACAATACCGGTTTCTAGATACTCTGCAGCTCTTTTTGTCAGACCACACCCTCTAGGTTTGTTAATTTGTACACTTTTTGACAATAACTTTGTTAGACTCTAGTTACCTTTTTAGATCCCAGCATATATTTCGTTGGAACTAACGAAGGAACTATTCACAAATGCTCTTTGAATTATCTGAGCCAACATTTGGATTTATTTCTTGCACACGAAGGTTCGGTACACGAATTGAAATTTTCACCCTTTTTCAAACCGATCTTTGCTACTTGCGGTGATGACTGGCACACTAGGATTTGGGCGGAAGGTATTCAATTGTCACAATTAAATTGGTGAAACTGTTAACTTGACGCGCATGCGTGACTATGCTATATTTTTGGTTTATTTAGGAATGGCAGAACCAATTTTATCGTTTGCCGCCTTACAAAGTGTTCAAGGTCTCGATTGGAGTCCTACTCATTCCACAATTTTGGTAACAATTCGTGAAAAATATATCGAAGTATGGGATCTACAAAGAAAAGTATACGAGCCACAATCGATAACGTGTTTGCCTTCGAATGCACGATGTACCACAGTGCAATTTACTGAATCTGGAAGATGTTTAGTTGTGGGTATGTTTCTGGCATTATTTTTATTACACGTTTCCTCGACAAGTATTTTAGAATGTGTTCCGAAATATTATAAAAAACACATTGAATCTAGATTATTTATCTAATTATATAAAAAAACTTACCGTATATACAAAATTACAATTCATATGCTTACAAAATGTATTTTGTAGGTGACGTTGATGGAAATGTACACGTTTTTTGTTTAGAAGATATGCCTTTCGAACCATTTTTCCAAGAAAATTTGCTGTTTGAATCACTATCAAGGGCATTGGTAACGGCGCCCCATTTGTTAGAAAATATTAAGAAGCTGCGAAGGATAGCTCACGATGAAATTTATTAAGAATGTCCGATTGTTGGACTAATACATTTTTTTTCATATATTTAATTGCTTATACGTTTTTTATGCTATAAAATATTTACTTAATCAGCCTTTTCTTAAAGTAAAACATTGACTCGGACATCGAGTTCGTTAACAATTGACTAAAACAAAATTAAAAGCGTGACATATGACATGTTAATGATGTTGATGTCAAAATAAAAACCATAGAGAAATATAATATAATGGTCACAGACCACTTACCTGCAGTGATGGGTTATGTTAATAACCACCTATGTTATTAACCAGTTTTTAGCGTTAATTAACGCTATGCTAAAAATTGTTCGGTCAACAATTTAGGCGGCCCATTAAAAAAAAGCATTTTCTAGCCCACTGACATTGGGAGCTTGCGCAGTAATTTTTCCAGGTCTATTAAATAGCATTGCGCAGACTCCTGATATCCGCGACTGTCGATCACTTCTGAAATCTAGAGCTTTTACTTACATCTCAAATAAGCTTAAATTATGTCAAAATTTTTGTAATATTGGGCAGAACACAAATATCTTTGGTTAAAAATTGATAGTTAATAACTAGTTATTAACCAATGACCGGTTAACAAAATTATTAACCGGCACTGCTTACCTGGTCTGTGATAATACTGATAATGGTCTATGATAAAAACCAAGGAAAAATACTAAAAACAGTTTACTGTCCTTTGTTGTGCTGTTTATTAATATATAGCCATCCTAAAGAGAATAAAAATATAAAACTGCTGTGAGGGCATTCCCGTAATTAAAAAATATATCTGGAATGGCCGCATGCTCAAAAGAGGCAATTGTCTGTTATAGTTTATAGTGGAGACCATGTTATCTTTACCAAAAAAGAAGAATTTTTGATTTTAAGGTTAGAGCTAGAGATGAAAAAGTATAGAAAACAATATTAAATTTGTTTTTGTAATAATCTAAATGGCGCAGAATAGTACAACTACAGTTGTCCGTACTGCTCCACAGCAGGATTTGATGAATGAATTGAATTTTTTCTTAAAAGCTGTAACTAAAAAAGAGCAATGCAACCAAGTTGATTTGACAAAGTCTGCCCTTATTCTCTTAAAATGCCTTCCTCCTACTAAGATAGCTGTTTTGGAGTACCTTTGTATTGTTTTTGAAGGTGCCGCAAAAAAATATATACAGGAACTTGAGGTAAATAAGTAACATAAGGATAATATCCATATTTACAGAGATATTTACCAACTTTATTTTTAGACTGAAATTAATACAGGAAAAGTGCCGGTTTCTTCCGAAGAAGATGAACTAATAATATCAGATATTCACACAGTTCTTTCAACTTTGATTGCTGATAATCCTGTTGCTTGGGCGCCTACTATAAGTTCATGGTCATTAGAATTACTTGGAGAAATTTCTAGTAAATACTCAGGGAGAGCACATTTTTCAACAAGTAGGAATTTATCAATATCACAAGATTTTCTTTGTAAACTAGATTAATATATTTTCAGATTTAAATGAAACTCTTCAGCTATGGATGAGCTGTAGAGGAACTAGAACTTTGATGGATATCAACACAAAATGTTTATCAAGTCTAATTCATTCAAATACAGAAGCTTGTATTAGTGCACTACTTGGTGGGTAATTGTTAAACATTTTTAAAGTATTTTTATTATAAAATGTTTGTAGATACATCTGTAAAACATTCACCACATTTTGATTGGGTTGTTGCTCATGTTGGTAGCTGCTTTCCCAATACTGTTATAACTAGAGTATTATCAGTTGGTCTAAAAGATTTTTGTCAAAATAAATCATATGAACAAGGTTGTAATGCACCAAAGTTGAAGTCAGTTGTTGGTATTCTGGGACATTTAGCTGGTAGCCATGCAGAAGACATTCGGAAAGCAATTTTGGATACATTTGTGGTAAATGTTCATCTTAATATAATTGTTAAATAAGTTGATACAAATGTTAAATTTTCAGTGGAGTCTAAGGGAAACATTGCAAGACACTGACATACAAAGACTGCAGAAAAAAGCAACTGTACCTTATATTTTACAACTGGTATACTTGTCTTCAACATTACTTTCTTCAATTTGTATAGACATTAAACATTTTCGTGAGTATTTTTTTACTTGTGTAAAAATGTGATTCTGTGGATATTTTTTGTTGTTTTAGTGACTGTGGATGTTATTGTAAGACTGTATTATTTTGTGGAAAACTGGTGTAAGTATTTCGGAACACCAGAGGCTCTAGAAGTAAGTACAGAACATCTATATTCTTGAAATAATTTGTCTTTGATTATAATAATTGAAATCCTCAATGAAAACTATGCTAACCTCTAACCTAAAGGCGGTAATTTTTAATTTTCTTTTTTTTAGGAAATTGTGACATCATTAATTCTCCGGTGTGAAAATGGTGGTACTCAGCTGATAAAACTTATGCTTCAGTGCATTTTAATAGAAAATATTAAAGTAAATGATAAAATAAAAAATGAAATAATAGAAAAATCTAAAGATCTACTTAGTAAGTTGATGTTTTGAGAAAAAATTACATAATTAATTTGTCCAATTGTAGCAACTGTATTGCAAGAAATGGAGGAATCAATTAGACATAATAACTCAGTTGGTCTTGTAAAATCTTTGTCAAAAGAAACTCCAGAATTAATGCAGATGCTTCTAAGCCCGGAAAAAATTGTATGCGATACTGCCGCACAAATTGTCATGCTTTTAGGTGAGTTTAAAAAATAGTACCTCAGGTAAATAACAGCTTGGAAATTTTTAGGTCATCTCTATCCTTCCATGTTAATAACAGTTATGCAGTGTTTGCTAAAATCATCTACAACTGATAACCAATTGGTTTTGCTGTTGAAATTTTTAACTAGTGATCTTATCGATAAAACGACTTTGCCATATTCAGAAAAAGGAGGGCATTTTTCTGTGGTACTTGAACAAATTTTGAATCGGAATATTCAAAAATTTTGTACATCTAATGAAGAAAATTTAGATTTGTCACAAATGTGGAATAATCTGTTAAAACTGTTAAGGTGAGTGTTTTTTACTATCTCTAGTTTTATCAAGTGAACACTAAGGTGAATTTTTATACTTTACTTACTATTAAAGATGGGAAAAAAGTGACAAAGTTCCTATTCTCAAATCCCGAATAATAACAAGATCATTGGAAGCCAACCTAACAAATCTAACAGCTTTGTTAAGCAATGAAATCTTGCATATGCATGTTATAGCTGATATATTGGACACCATGGAAGTACCTGCGTTGAATGCAGCTTACAATCCACCAATTGAAGTAGTTTTAAATCTAACTCAATCAACTGTTAATTATTTCTTTGCTTGCTGCAAAGATGATGGTAAGGATTATCAACACATTTTATGAAGGTAAAATTATATTAAAAATGTGTTTACAGGTACAGCATCAAAATTGAAAGGATATAAAAAAGTGAATACCATGCTTAAACGACTGTGTATATACTCAAAAGTTGCTAAAGTATTAGCTCTTAGAGAGCTTTTGGAAAGAGCTTTATTCCGCTGTGATAATATTCTTTTTGGTGCTAAGAGCAGTGATCTGGAAAATGACAGTGAAAAAATGCTACTGAAACAAAACAAAAAAATTGTAAGTAAAAACTGTTTTTCTCCTCCCTTTAAATAACGCATTTTAACACTGTTTTGAAGGATGTGAGTAATAACAGACACAAGGGAATAGCTGCCAACATAATGATAAAAAAATACTGAAAAAGGTTAGTCGCATAAGGACGTGGTTTTTCCGATCAATTTTTGGTTTTTCTTATGTGAGAGTCTGGTTTGCTTACTACTCGGCCACCGAGGCTTTGCAAATTGTTTATCTATAACGTCAAATGTATTATATACTTTTTGCTTAAAAGCAACTAAAGTTCCTACCGTGTGTCCCGCGACACGTTCTACCTTTTTTTTGGCGTTTGGGGGATTATTTAGTTTGGGGTATTTTACATCTTACAGTTGACGAAAAACTAATGACAGCTGTCAACACATATTTGTTTGGCTTTGTTTGTGTTTCTGGTATATTGGTTAC
>CAJUYH010002764.1:37584-49329 GCA_910591685.1 Galerucella tenella
TACCAGAAACACAAACAAAGCCAAACAAATATGTGTTAAAAGCTGTCATTAGTTTTTCCCAACTGTAAGATGTAAAAAACCCCAAACTAAATTTACCTGCAAACTTTTCGGATACAACTCCAAACTTTTCGGGTATAACATGGGTGTTAAAGGGACTCAAAACAGCCTTTTCAGTATTTTTTTGTTCGTTATGTTGGCAGCAACTCTCTTGTATAGAACTCGTCCATTACCAAAAAAGTATCATTGCCGTTAGACACACTAGAATTCTATAGTGTGCAATCCTAGCACTGATCTGGGGACATGCTAAAGATGTCAGTGCTGCCTGACCATCCGAAAGTATACAAGGATTTTTTGACCTTTCGATATTCATTTGCAAACATGTGTTGATATTGTAAATTTCTGCCTGAAATATGGATGCAAGCTCCCCAAGAGGCTTGGACTCCTAACCTCCTGTTCCTATCTCGGTTTTAGATCCGTCTTTGTACCACACCAACGCTCCTTCCTGACTGCATGTCTCTATTCAATCCCAGGTTAGCTGGATATAGTATGGTCGGCTGTAGGAGGTTGTAAAAGTGTGAAATTTTTTAGTAAAGCACCATTTTTATATAAATGCTGTTTCAACTAAACATATTCGTTGAACAATTACCGAGAGTTATATTTTTAGAGCAAAACTATACCACTTACAAAGCACTCGACTGTTTTTAATGGCGGTATAATTGGAACTGGGAAACGAAAATCTGTAACATATGAGACCCTTCCTTCTCAAGTAATCGCAGAAAATACTATCCAATTAATAAATGCTATCAAAGCATGCTGTGCGTTACCAGAAGAAAATAAGTATACCGATATGTCATGGGATAGTATGACACTTTTATCTTTATTATTAGTCCAGTTTGTAAGTCCGGATGTTATGTATAACGGATTACCGTGGCCAGAGGAGGAGTTTTCAAAGGTAACTTTTTCTGAAGTAGTGTTCTGTTCTTTCTTTTGTTGTTCTTCTTCTACCTCCTAGTTGCTGTTCAAATATTATTATTTAACTATTGTAGCAGAAAGATCACTATTAGGTTATGCAACTCTATCTACATCGCCGCATTTAGCCCACCGTATGAGCTTCCGCCTCTACGGGTAAGAGGGCGCTACTTAAAATCGCCCGTAAGCCATTGACAGTGATGATGGGCGGAGTAGAATTCAATGAGACCTCTGACGGAAAAAATTGTAACTGTCGCAACGAGTAAAATAATTCGTTTTGCATTGTTTTTGAATTATATGCAAGTCAACGTAATTACCGTAAATTCGTACTTTATTTGTTCAATTTTGTGTCAGTGACAAGTTTAAAACTGTGTTTTTCTATTTAACTCAACTGTCATCATTTCAGAGGTAATATTCTTATATAATCAGAGATATTATGGAAGAGGTTATGTTCTATTTTTTGTTTTCATTGCAGATCAAAGAGAAAATAAGTCGATATTTAAGATTTAAATTATTACTCAATACAAACTTACATTCCCTGCAACTTTTGTAGATATAATTATATCAAAAATTGAATAAAAACACGAAATCAGACCTAAAACTAAACAGTTAATTGAACGCTTGTTGTACTTATCACAAATATCAACCATACCTATTACTCCAAAAATAAAAATTTTAGGAGTCAAAATTTAGTTTAACAACACAAAATAATAAAGCACAATCAAAGAAAAAGCAAAAGTTTTACAAAACACATTGAAAATAACTAAAACAGCTGTTGGAAATCCAACACATTTATTTATATTTCAATCTTCTAAACGTGACAACTGTGCAACGTACGAAATTCACCAGATGTGGGTTCTTCGGTCGACCCGTTCCTTTTCCCCTCCCGGGATCGGCCTATCTTAAGTTAGCCACTTGCTCTTTCGATACAAAAAAAAGAAGCAGTCTAACAACGAAAGCCAAAAACGCAACATCTCGCAAATACCAAAAATTGTGCTCTTCAATTCAAAAACGAAGTAAACTCTAACTCACTCTCTTACGTTTGCCGAAAGCAAGCTTCATACGCGAAGAAGATGTCTCTCTCTAACGTGCTTTAGAACCATTATTGTGTTATGTGTAAATAGTTTTGTAAATACTCATAAATATTGTGTACCCAAAATATAACACATTGTTAAGTTTACGCAGCAGTGTATTATTTCAAAGTTTAATGGTTCCACACTAACAGCAATATAAAACCACTTAAATATCAAAAGGCTTATACGGCAGCTGATTTGTTTTACTCGTTGCTAAGATGACATTGACATTTCAGAGCGCCATCTATCTAATTCTACTTTTCCCAATACATAGTGGTGCGGTGAAACAACGAGTATGAACCAGCACGGATTACATCTTTGGTTAAATTACGAATAGTGTACTGTATATGTTGTGTTATAAGTTGTAATGTTTTATCTTTCGTTTTATTAAATTATAAAAGTATTAATACACTATAAAATTTCATAGGTGACAATGGAAAGAGACTTATTTATAAGAAGATTGTTCACCAACACTCCCCTTCTTTGGGATTTACTCAGTTTTGTAGCAGTTTATCGTCCGGCCGTTTGTTACTGTTCAGTATTAATAAGAGCTTTAACGGCCACATTAATAAACCAATGGAAGAGTATGGGTGGACAAAGTAAAGACGACGATTCCGACAACTATAAAAATTTAATGTACACCACCATTCAAGTGATCGATGTAATGGCGTTGGGTCAGCTACTTCCGCCTCCTCTGTCTAGTATTCGAGATGTTTTACCGTATTTAAAATCCTTTGAGGTGAATACATTCTTAGTTATGTTATATTACTCGTAATTGACGGAATATGCGTTTTCAGATCGTGGCTGTTCTCAGGGAATGCGTTTGGTGTTATTTGAGAGATCACATTCCATCTCCAGCTTTATTCGGATGTGATTCTAACGGAGTCCATTGGAGGGATCCAATAATAGCTAGACCTCCGGATATTTACACTAATACTTTGAGGATTATAATGCAGAGGAATATTAAGTCTTTAGGTCATATGTATGCACAGATGTTTATCAATGTACCTTCACATGAATCGTAATATAATATATATTTTTATTGAACTGGTATTTTATTAAAAAGGTAAGGTTAGCTATGTAGTTTCTCATATTTTCTCAATTTACAAATAAGTATTGAATAAAAAGTCTTATTGCTTTTATAAAACTTGAAGGATAATGGAAAAAATATGTCCTGTGAAAAGTCCAAGTCAAGTCTTTTCACTTCTCTACCCAACTTTATTAATTTTTTGCGCTTTCTTTCGAATTTGTTCGTCTGCTACAGCAGCGCCACCAATTTAACGCCGTTCGACGGACAGAGCTAATCTTTGGCTAACCAGTAGATATGCTGACGTCACTATTTTGTTTTTCAATGGGATTAAGAAAGTTTCTATTAATTGATATCCTCTATTTGTACTTTTGAGCATACAATATACATATTCGTATAAAATATTTATATATTTACAAACTTTTACAGAATTCCATGGAATAATCGTTTTTTTTTTATCAACAATTATCAATAGTCATGTAAGTTAATATCTAATCTCTTAAATTCCTTATCTGTTTTGAATTTCCATTTGTATCCCAAAATTTGGGAAACTTCTTTTTCGACTCGGTCGTAAGATCGGCTGTTCGTTTTTAGCCATAAATAAAATTCGTCAGTCCAATTGGGTTTCTGTTTCCAATCAGTCTTGATTATCACAGCGTTTCCACGAATAAATAAGTACCTTAAATTCTTTCCGTAATACGCTAAAAGCAAAACTGTTGATGTTGAAATTCTCTCTGTTACTATCTGGAATACATAAACCAAGAGTTAAATTCAGTTTATTGTTCGATTAAAAGATAGACAATCTAGTAACATTTATCGCGAAGCTTCACCAAACTGGGCTTCTTGGTCGTGAACTAAATCATAGATAAAAAATACTTGAACTGAACTAAGGGGTCTATTCTGTAAGTATGTACGATGTCGTTGATGAACGAATATCGTTTACGAACGATAAATGTTATTCTACCAAAATGCCAACGAATCTCTCGTTAGAAATCGCCGTTCATGAAGGACAGCCAGAAACGTCACGGTATAAAAATGTGTCAATTTTTGTGATAAGATTAAATGTTCCGGTGAAAATTATGGAAATTGTTGAAGAGGGAATTGCTTCGTCTGCCGAATATTTGTTTTCTATAAATAACATCTTATTTTCTATAACGCTTAATTATATTTCGTATTGACTTCTAGTTGTTTTGTTTGGTCGTTTCTTTTTTTTCCATATTTTTAAATTCATAATTCATAACCTCAGCCATAACTGCCATAACCTCAAATTGCAGTTGAAACTGTTGAAAGTTGAACAACGTTGTCGCATTGCAAAATATTTCAAATTTGGTGAAAATATTGACATGAAGAACGTAAAAAAATTTTCACAGTGCTTTATTATTTTCATTTATAGGTTTGTGCAGTAAATTAAATAACATAGGAGTGTAGATTTTGAAAACATTAACGGGTATGTATTTATATAGAATGGATATTAGCTATGATCTTCATCACTTAATTATGATGTAATTCAAAAATCTAACGACGCTGTGATATTTTGCTCTACTACCCATTTGAATACGTCTAACTTTCGTTATCATCATTTATCATCAGAAAGTGGTCAACGAAAAAGATACAGAATAACGTTTTAAAATTTTTCGTTCACACTTCCAATCGTTTGTAAACGAAACCTTTGCTGAACGAAATATTACAGAATAGACGCCTAAATCAGTTTGGTGAAGTCAAATTTAGTTTCAAAAACATTCTTTCGTTAGGCACTTGAAGTGACATCTAGCGTTTGGATGCATTTTTTTTAATTCAAGGTCATCCTATTAACCATGGAGCTATTAACTTTCTGTTTTGTGCTTTTTATTATCAGTATCTCGCTAAAAATTGCCTAATGTTTTCCTATGGAAATGTCAAAAAGAAGCGATTCAGTGTGAAACTGTGCAGCGTTGTCACAGGTGGCCCGATATGGCCAGATCTGGCCCTTTTTAAGACGGAGTGGCCTCTTGGCACCTCTTTTCGAAATCTGGTCCGTTTTTCCCGCTTGTCCACTGTGAGCTGTGTCATAGAGAAATAATAAGTTTTCTCTATAGGTTTGGTCCATAGAGAAATTTCTCTATGGTTTGGTCAATGTTTGGCGAATTTGGTGCGTTGTTCCCAAATAAGGAAGACACAAAATTATCAGGCCCGTATTCTTAAGGGACTAGTGAGAATCTCACCAATGAGATATGTGTATTGCATGGTTGCCTAAAACATGAGAGTTTCAAATTTGTCGTATTTTTAAAGGAAATAGTGAGTTCTGCAATATCACCGGACGAAATCCAATACCCATGTTTCTAAGCTTCTCACCGCTTTTGGCGAGATTCTCTATCAGTCCGAACCATGAGAGATTGAATCTCTCTCGTTTCAGGCAACCCGTAATGCATCAATCTCATTGGTGAGATTCTCACTAGTCCCTTAAGAATATGGGCCCTGGGGGTCTATTCTCAAACAGTGACATTTTTTGTCGCATGCGAGATTATACTTTTGTCAAACAAGGATGTATACAAAAAAGTAAAATCTCGCATGCGACAAAAAATGTCACTGTTTGAGAATAGACCCCCTGTTCCGAAAATAAAATGGAGTAGTTTAACACGAAAAAAAAACGAGTTGAGAGTTTGCCAGAATTCCGAAAATCTGGCCCTTTTTATACGTGATATCTGGCCCGGAATTTTCAGAGCCTGTGGCAACACTGCTGGTGTGAATGAAGTATTTTTTGTCTAGTAAGTCCGAGTAAATTTCATATAAGTGCAAGTTGCCTATTAGGTGCATAAAAATTCCATAATGAGAAAAGCATTCGCCGTTGTGAAAAATAACAAAACTCATATGTAAAAACACTGATTATCTATCAAAAAATTAAAAACTGCATTACATAAAAATCATATAAAGTTGTAGGTCAAAATGATAATAGACATAAACTTATTGGCATTTAATTAATTTTTTTTGTACTTACCAATGTAGATAAATATGTGCACTGTTGAACTAACATCACCAGATTTTCATCCTCCCTTTTGGAAAATGATTTCGATTTGTTAAATCTAGGTATATTTTTGTGACCATAAATTCTTAAATCTTTACTATAAAAATCTATGGCTGTAACCAATGCATCCATTTTTAACTATAAATAACTTGAATAAGTGAAAAAATGAAAAATTTAAAATTAATTATCAGCTTATTTAAAGTAACGTTCACATTAAGCAAGGTATAAAATCCATAAATTAGACTCTTTTCTCTATTTCGCAGTCTTAAGAGGTTAGGAGAAGCGGGAAGCATGATTTTCAACAAAATAAAGTACTGGGACAGTCTTACCAACTAGTATCTGGCGCTTAATCATTTATCATGATAATTTTCCTTCCCTTCTCGAGAAATATCCAATAGTTTCCACATGCAACATAAATACCACACAAGATTCAATTTAAATAGGTTAAGTGCGCTTGCGGGTATATTACCTAGTCAGTTTAGAACTATGAATGCAAGAACCTTATCACCTTAGCTTTAATACAAGAAAAGACAATACAATACAATGTTAGGTACAGTAGAGAGTTCCTTCGTTAGACCAAAACATTGCTTCAAATATTTGTACTTACCCCAATATGCGGAGAATCATAGGTTATCGACCGAACAGGAGCATATTCTTGCCAAATAATAGTTTTTGTCTTGAGACTTTCCACTTCCAAATGTACACTTAAAGAACTGTTATCCTTGCGGCATTTTTTCCAACTGCATGGAGACACTGGCATTATGTTAATCTTACCAGAAGTATATCTATTTTGAACGATATGTAAGTGCTTTAGTTTGGTATATCCTAGAAGTTCTACCAAGTTATCTCCTAAATTTTGAGGACTTATATGCAATTCCTATAAAGTATATATTTTTAAACAAATGCAAGTATAATATTAAGCCACGTTCCAGCTACCGTTGTCAAGATTAACTAGTAATAAAATTAATAAAATAATTGTGTCAGATAGGGACCAAAAATTATTTTATTAATTTTATTACTAGTTAATCTTGAAAACGGTAGCTGGAACGCTCCAAAACGTCGAGATAAAAAATAAAAAACATTATTGTGGTTTGATTCCCAAAAGAATAAGAGAAAAAAGAATAAGTAATGCCACAAGGAACTTACAGAAGATATTTATAATATTAAGAGCTGTAATAAGTAGTTTTAAAACTCATTTTAAGGTATAACACGAAAATATCGATACTAAAAAATTACCGCATCTATGCAACTTGTAGTACATCACGTCACTTATGTGCATAGCTGTAAAATATGAGCGTAGGCTACTTTCTCAATAAAATCGACGATCGTATAAAAGTCAATTTTGATTTCATGTTTGTTTAGGAGACTGTTTGGTCAATGTGTTTTTGGTTTTAATTGAGTTTGTGAGTTTTACCTTTGTTCACATAATAATATATTCTGTGTCGTGTTGATGACAAAAATTTGATTGCTATTGAAAAAACATTGAAAATTTAAGGTGGATTCATGCAAGCAAAAATTAAAACTAAGATTAATTTAAAACTAAAATTAAGAAGATAAAACCATGTTTTTTTAAATTTAATTTTCAATTTCTTAGTTTCTTGCATACCTGTAATGAAGATGTTCATACAAGAAACTAAGAAATTGAGATTTAAATTGAAAAATAACACGGTTTTATCTTCTTAGTTTTAGTTTTAAATTAATCTTAGTTTTAATTTTTTGCTTGCATAAATCCACCTTTATTGATAGCACGAACTAAAAAAGTAAAGAGAAGTTTTGATATCGAAAAATACCATAATATTGTATTCTCTCGCTCTTCTAAGTTAAAAAACAAGGTATAGGAGAGAGAAAGGGATGGAAAATGATCGTATCACAGGGGGTGAATTTTATGTTTTTAAAGCTTGATTACCTTTAGATTTAAAAATACTCCAACATGAAGAAGTTCATACTGTACTTTGGTGGTGTTTATAAGGTACAGCGTTCGTAGAGACAAACAACGAGATTCACATACTTCATCTAAAAGAAACTGTGCTTCATTAGGATCGAGCATAAGATCAATCAAATGTAAATTTTCCAGTTTTTTCAAATTACCCATTAACCTTTTGATTGCCTGAAGTAATTTGCCTAAATGGGATCGAAAAGAAAAAATTAAATTAGTGTGAATTGAGAATTACTGTGATAGGCAACCAGACATACAATTAGTTCTGCATTTAGTATAGGCAACTAAGCATACATAGAAAATGAGAATTCCAGTCAGTATATTTTATGATAGATAGGCAACTAAGCATACATACAAGCATTCAGTGTAACTAACTTACCACCAGTTCCAAATAATCGAATTCGTTCGGAATCATCTCTGGTTGTCGTCATGTTACATGGAAAAGTAAACTTGAAAAATCTTATATTACTCCCCACGCCAAGTTCGACATTTTCTTTTTGTTCCCTTTGTTCTGTATACCAGGAAACCATATTCATAAATTCATAAAGATTATAAAAATTCAACATTGGCTTTATGGTCAAATGTTTGAAATTTTTTCCAAATCCTGCAAGGCACGCTTGACAACGGACATGGTCTAAGACATACTAAAAATCGAGTATTGAATTAGTGCCTTGCAAAATAAACGTATCTAATACATAAAAATATTGAATAAAGTTACTTTTAGCCATGTTATTAGGAACATATATACATTATATTTATTAGGATAATTTTTTCGTTGTTTTTTTTTAAATTACCTGCCATCCACTATAATAATTAAATCTACTTCTGGTAAGTGTATTATCTTCTAAAACAAATCGATTCCAAACGTAGGGAAAGTGGAAAGCTCTGTACCAATTACGACAAACTAAACTAGAATAGTATTTTTCTCTTATTTCTAGATAGGAAAAAATTTCTTCTAATAAAAGATCAGGTAATTCTGACCATTTTGAATATTCTTTGTTTTCTTCATTGTCTGAATCATTTTCAATATCGATGTATATAGCTAAAATACAAATGTATTAATTTGTTCTCCAAATAGAATTTTGTTTAGTAAGTATAGGACACGAAGAACATGGACATGGTATGCCACTAGTGCTCTACAGTCATAAAATTGCTAAAACCATTTTTTCACAAACTTCTCAATTTCTACCTACTATGAAATTTTTATAAAAGATTTTGTATTTATTTGCAACAACTTCCATCTACCATGGATAAACGGTAAGATTTTTATAAATAAATAAAACAAAATCGAATCAGAATAAACTGTTCATCATTTTGAATGTTAAAATGGATATCCGTCCTGCATCAGTCGCAGATAGGTATTATAATATTAATTTGTTAATATTTTGATTAATAGCAGCGTCTGTATAAAAATGTTCATTGGTCTCGGTAACTACCAAAACTTTATTGGTTAATAAACAATTTCAAGAAAATACTATAAACTGTTAATATAAAATACCTTTTGTGCCTGTATTTTTTTCCCCATACCTCTCTGCCCACAATTCAGGTTTGAGGTTATGTCTCTTTGCTTGGGACCACATGTTAAAACTACAGTTTACAAACCTACAATGTATTAATAAAATACACAAAAAAAACATATTAACAATGGTGCTGTCATCAATTACACATTTTTAAAATAATTCGTCAACTGAGACTCGTACGTAAAGGTGCAGTAAGTAGAAAAGGGTGGTTCTACTAAAGATGAAAAATGTCAAGAAACACGAATTCAGAATGATGCCGCGAAATGCGTTAATTGTGGATAGAAGAATGTTGAAAATGTTAGTGAAACCACTCTAGAAGTAAGATACCTTTAGAACCAGTGTTTTTTGAAGAGTACAACTTGTTATAAAGTTTTTTCGAGAAATTGTGATGTCGATCTGATTTGGCTCGACGAACTAAAAGTAGGTATATTATAATATAAAAGTGACTTGAAATAATAATAAACATTGATATGAGGAAACCCTGTATATGATACCAAGCAGGAATTAAACCATATATGAAACAGATGATATTCTAAGTAAAGGTGGATTCATGCAAGAGGAAATTAAAACTAAGATTAATTTCTTAATTTAAATCTTAGAACTTAGAAATTGAGATTTAAATTAAAAAATAACATGGTTTTATCTTCTTAGTTTTAGTTTTAAGTTAATCTGTTTTAATTTTTTCTTGCATGAATTCACCTTAAGTATACACAATTTAATAGTTAGATTAGATAAACTATGAAATCCCTCGTTTACTCGTTACATCGTTAGATGTTTTCTCTCCAATAATTCATTAGTTTGTAGGAGTTCATGCTGAACCGAAAATTTTGGCACAATGCCAGGAGGCTCAGTCTTCGATATACTGAGCACAATACAGGGTACCCTGTTCACGGTATTCCTGATGTGGCTTAGTAAATGTGGTATTGATTAATCACAGATAGGTATCAATTACTGACAAAAGAAGTGGCAACAAAAACTAAATTTGATCATTTATCATTATTTTTAACAACACAAGAAGTCTGTTTGGACAGTACATAGTATAGTGTGATAATAATATTTACTTAAAAAATATCGAAAAATATCGATCCACTAGGAAACCCATTTTAAAAATATCTACCGGCACCTGCTAATAATACATTTTTGTTTATCTAATGAATTGACACTATTATTATAACATATGAAATGAAACTATTGTTGGTATAATATAGGTATTGTTTGTAAAATGGATGCTTACCTTCATCATTATCATCAACTTTCCAGCAACCTTGATTCATTATTTTCAGTTCAGAAAATAAAAAATTAACTCCTAACAATTAATACGTATATTGATATATTTATGCAATAGACCTACAGCTCGTTGAGCTAAAAATAATAATATAGGAATGGGATGCGAGCATATTTTCGAAACGGTTTTGGTGTAATATAGTCGTACCGTGAAGAAAAGTTTTATTAAATATTTTATTGGAAAATCAACACAAGGATGTACAAACTCTGTTGTTTGACTAATATTTATAAGTGATTCAACAATATTATATTCCGTAGCAAATTTCTCAAAATTCATTTGGAATAATGTTTCTAATAATGAGATGTATTGTACAAAATTTTCATGCGGCATATTCAAGTTTCCAAAAGTATACTTATTCGTATTTTCATAAGCTCTAAGGTAACTGTATAAAGACGAATCGTCTAAATTCTGATACGCTTGTGAATACGTCTCACATACGCTGCATGTATGGAATTGGAATAGCCTTTTTTAAAAGAAGTCTTCTTTGATGATTTTGCATAATCATATCTGGTTCAAAATGAGCACCACATAAACGATGACTACTATTGAATAGAGTTTCTATTTTTGGTATCAAGTCAGGCCTATCGCATGCTTCGAACCGTTGTTATCAGATGCACTTGGGGCATACGTGGTATGAATATCTGACGCGCTCGAGAATGCCCAAGTAACTGTTTTTTTAACATTTTTGGAAAACCGTACACGCCATACCCACCGCTAAAATGGTTTTTACCATACGAGCTTTTCTTTTCGAAATTACTTTATCTTTCGATTTTGATAGGTCTCGACGGCGCACGAGAATGTCACCATTTAGCGAACTTGCCTCCCTAACGTTTTACATATTCGGTAAATTAGACACTTTTAGCTTGTCATAAGTTTTTACACGTATCCGTATCCGTATTGGAGTTACGTTGACGTAAAGAAATTGTCAAGAAAA
>CAJUYH010002765.1:0-15771 GCA_910591685.1 Galerucella tenella
CAAGAAACGCGTTTTATTAACAACATTTCCAATATAAGCGAAAAAAACGCGCTATCCCAATAAAAAACCGTTCCTGGAACGTGCACTTCACTGGATCCATTTCTAGTAGACTATCATATCGTTGGAATGTCATAAAATGAAATATTTCATTTCACATTTTACCACAGATATGATCTACTATGAATGGACCTTAATAAAAATTTGATAACAAAATTTTTAAGTCTTAAACTTCAAAATAATTTTTGATTGTCTAGTTGTCAAATTTTTTCTGTTGTGTCAGTTGGGGATAAACATTAATTTCTACTTAATTTTTCTTGACAACGGTAGCTGGAACGCTACCGAAACGTTGAAATAAAGAATTTAAAAATATTGTGGTTTAATTTCCCAAGAAATTGAAAAAAGAATACGTCTAATTTGTTTGGTGGTTTATGTGCGGAATAATCTTCTGAGAGATAGTCTGAGGGATCCATCTTCATAATTATGCAGATTGCGAAAAGTCTTTTCGCGACATACGATTTACACAAGTACGACAAGGAAAGGAAAAACTACTTTAAAAGGGGAGAATAATTGTGGGCAGTCAGCATTGGGCGTGTGTTCAGTTCAAGCTACAAATCTGATATAAAAGTAGCGTTGTCAGTTTAGAATGTTTGGTACTTTCTAAGGAATAAATAACATTTTGCTTTTGACTTTTAACACGGGATAACGCCGTATTTAGTGGGAGAAAATCGAGATTGGTAATATTATCGACTTGAAAAATAAGTGAGATCAACACAAATAAGAATAAAATAATGAAGTTCAAGAAAAAATTTGTACTAATTACAATCTGCAATAAATAAAATATAAACACTGCTTTAGATTTAACAATTATTGGTATTTAACATTGTTGCCGACAGGAATAACTCTTACAGATAAGTACATGTGGTAGGTACTTGTGTAAATATTATGTCGCGAATAGAATTTTCGCAATCTGTATATAATGTATAACAACTCAAATTGTAGTATAAACGTTTCCTTCAGTAAAAATTAAAAGTTATATTAGCCATAGGATGATATTTGTTCATTTACGTTTGGAAATAAAAGTTTTCAGTCAATTGTATGTAAGTATCTTGACTTTTTCTTCAAGAAATTTTGTTTGAGATGTCAAAACTTTCGAGCGATTTGCGAAAAAATATTTTACAGTCACCAATATACATTAACGAATAGGTTATAATTCATTTAATTTATTAATATCCTACATGTTTCTTGAGTGTTAACTGTTAACCAAAGTTCATAATATTGTATTTAAAAAAATAATTTTAAAATTCTAGAAGTAGGTAATTTTGCTTTAAAGTTATTTTTATTCTCTGACGCTACAAATTAAATAATCTTTCCGCCTCTGGTTCATTGCCATTTTCAGTTTATTACCTGAGTTTGTGCTATTAATGTGATGAAAACAGGTCATAAAGCCAAATTGATGATCTGGAATTATTTTCTTACAGCCTATAATTTTATCCAGTCTCTTACGAAATATTTTCTTAAAGTTTCGATATTACATCAGGAAACAAAGAAATTGGTATGTAGAACAATCATTTGGTGGTTTCGCAGGTTAAGGGGGAATAAGCTTTTTTCCACTACTGAAGTTTACAATTATTATTGCTTCTTCTAGCCAACTGAGAAGTTGTCTATGAGTGGATAATAATTTTTTTCTATTATTAACCTAGGTCAATAATGGACAAATTCAAATATTTTGAGAATTCAGGGACAGTAGTTCAACAAAAATTGTGCAACATAATTTTGCATACCAAGGAGATTAACTTCAACATATTTGATGCTTGAAATCACCTGTCATGATAAAATTATTTGAATAAAAATGCCATTAGTTTAGAATTCACGCTCAAGAAAAAATGACTGATGGCATAACGAGTATGTTCACAATATAGACCTATCCAAAATGCTGTCAAATAATTTTCAAGATGGCCGCTGGTAAGCACACAAATCTTTTGTTATGATATTATTGTATGTGAAATCTGTTTAGTTCGGTCAATTTACTCGTCATCTGTGGTCTTCTTTAATCTAAAGGTTCAGTTCTTTATTGTATTGTGATTAATTATAAATAATTCAGTGTGAAAGATTTTATCGAATACCTAGTGAATTAAACTATCCACACAAACCTGAATGGAATGAACTATCAAAGATCAGAAGAAAAAGATGGATACAAGCGATCAAAAGAAAAGATTTCACAGAAACTAAACTGCAGTATAGCAGAGTGTTTGAGAAACATTTTTTGAAAGGTAAAAATTCTTCGAGCGGTGCAATTTTGGACAAATCCAGATTGAAAATATTTGTATGCTGACAAACTCTTATAAGCTTTCATTTGTTCATTGGTGTAAAAGCTGTGTGTTAGGACCAAATACGACACTATGTGGAAATAAGTCACTGGTGGAAAGTCGACTTCTTGAGTTTCTTCAATAGGAGCAGGGTTATTCATGAGTGTGTAAGGATCAATACCCTGAATAACTCTTATCTTTTCCTTGAATCTTATGGCAATTTCTTTACAGTCACTCTCTAACGTCAATAGATAATCACTTTTATTTTATTTTATAATAGAAAAAAACTATTAACGCAACTATGCACCTATGCAAAACGCAGGTAAATGATCTTTTGTGTGTCTACCAACGGCCATTTTGTATGTCAGATGGTCACGTGTTCTGGATAGCCTTATAGCGAAAACTGACAGTGTACTTGTCAGTCAGTCGAAGGAGTAAACGCTTCTCGTGGTGCGTTTGTCAATTGTATTGAAGACATTTATTTGCCTCCCACCTCTTATTCCGCTCGGAGCAAAGCCACTCGCGAAATAATCTTGGTGCTTGGTCAATAATAATAGTCTTCACCACCTTCGTGTATAATATACTATTTATGAACAAACATTATTTTGACTTAACCTACATGCTCCCGACTTTAGTCTCATGCATTATCCATAAGACAATCTGTATAAACAAACCCACTAGGGTGTGGTTTATAAATCTAAACTGATCAAATGCAATACTGTAATTGTAGGTTTTGTATGGTTAATCCATCAAAATTTCGTTAAGCATAAACTACAACATTAATTTGTTATTTCTTGAAAGGCCATATATTAGTTAATATTAATTTTCAACTCGTACGTAATTTTAATCCACAATCTGGATAAAAAAAAATACGATGATAAATGTGTCGTGAAATTAGAGCACCAGATCGTATTACAGAATAACGTACCAAGAACTAAAGCCACATGTTATCTAAAAGAAGGTCACGTAAATATCTGTAATATTTTTTTATAGCAAACAAATAACTCTTCCGAGAGATAAATTTGAAATTTCATAGAAATATTTTAACTCAGAGATAAGGAAATATTGTGCTGAACCTATGTAGGTACGATAAAAAGTATGAATCAGATATAGAAATTAAAAAAAAATTGGAAAGGTTACTCCAGTTTAGCTAAAGACCTTGGGTAAAAGGGTACTGTAAGAATGGAAAATTAAATTTGATAACTCAACAATCTGAATTTACTCTTTTCCATCCAACGACTATGTAAGCTCTGTATCATTCTCGTAACTTGAGACATTGTCTAATATAGACAATGCTTGTGATATGCCGATCCTATGCAGGGAAAAGGGACGGGTCGACCTAAGAACCCACATTTGGTGAATTTCGGGTGTTCACAGAGCTGTCACGTAGCGAAAATTAGAATATAAATAATTGTTTTGGATTGTTCTCCAACATTATTTTGTCACATCTCCGTTAATGGGTCCTGTCTAATAAATATAATAGGCTAGAAATATTAAATACAACATTACGTTGTTTACTCCATAGATAAAACAAAACATACTTAAAGAGCGCTTTCATACGAGACACTAAGGTCTGTTCTCACAAGCATCACAGACAGTCTTTGACAATCCGGATTCGGCGCAAAGACCCTAAATCGTTCTCTTTGCGCCGAATCCGGATTGTCAAAGACTATCTGTGATGCTTGTGAGAACAGACCTTTTGTGGCCGGCTACTAGTGTCTGAAATAATTCGCGCGGCTAACAATACATTATTACTCATTTGTGTCTCGTGTGAATGCGTCTATTTATATTAATGTATTTTTAGCCGCGCGATTCTTTTCAGACACTAGTAGCCGGCCATAAAGTGTCTCGTCTGAAAGCGCTCTTAGATGAGAAACTGACCCGTAGCGGCCTCTATTTGTATAGTGGACGTAATATTTTTAATGTGGCTATCTAATCGTATATCCCCTTTAAGCTGTGTAGCGGACTATGACGGTATCGTATCGAATTACAGTCGAACAAAAAAGCTTTAAGTTCGCACAATATCTATTACGTGTAGTATACAGGTGGCGTTATCTTGAGCGTCCCGTCCCGTCAGATGGTTGTGAATTTCGCTAACAGTCGAAAAAGATTCCTGTAATTAAACAGGTTTTGGAGGCATATTCAAAATTACTGTAATTTTACTTTTATTGCAAAATGGCATTTATGGTCCATTTTTTGATATTTCATTTAAAATACTCAACATTAATTGACAATACAATAATAACAATTGAATAGTCAAGTTAAATTAAATGAAATGTTAAAAAATGGACCGTATAGGTAATGCCTGAAGTGGGAAAAATAAAGCAATAATCATCAAGTTTATATATTTTTTTAATGCAAAAAAGTATACAATAAATGAAACGTTTTTTTACATATTTCAATTACAAACATGAAGAAAAATAAATGCTCAACAACAATGCAATAAACTGGGCTAAATTTCTTTCTAGCCAAACTCAACGTTGTTCCTCATGGTTGGGAAGCTCAAACCTGTATGGAAGAATAACTACTTTAATATCCTGTCACTTTTTATTTGATGAAACGTGTTTTTTTATTAAATAAAAAGCTTACCAGGTACACCTCATATTACAGTCTTTCACAATACATATTCTCGACATTATTTTTTAAAAAAGTGCCACTATAAACAATAAAAACCAACTACGAATATTCAACACACCCACATATAAGCAAAATAGTTTTTAAAAACAAAAACTGGATTAACTTTTTAACTGTAAAACAGTCTGCAGTTGTTAGGTTAAGATATCAGCGCTAAAATATGTGGAAGTATCTGCAACTACCACTAACGGCATTACAGTTCTCATTCTGGTTCTTATTAAATCAGTAATTTTACTAATTTTAGTAGTGACGGCACTCTCATGGTGGCAGCATCCTCTCTCGTTCAGAGTGCCCCTACCCCGATTTAATCATCTATCTTTATAAAGCATTACACACACTGATGCGTCACCCTTTACTATCCTTATCTAGCCCCTTCTGAGGTTTAATAATTCGTTGGTCAGCTTCTCCGAGGGTTTTTTGACCAGGAGTTCCTGTTTTTGCACGTGTCTCCAGTACAACTGAGATATACAACCACGTGCAGCAGTCTTCGATATCTCAATTACTGGTTCAGGATTAGTGCATGCAGTTTCAATCGCTTCAAGCACCCAAAACATTAGGGTCAGAGAGTCGAGATCTAAAATATACTGAAATTTTTTCAAATTCCGTAATTTTTTTTAAATATCATCAATATTTTCCAGGTCTTTGGTTTTTGGCTAAAATTTTGGATAAAATAAGGTACTTTTATCCCAGTCAACCGACTTTGTATATCCCATTGTGTGCAAGGTGCCAATACTGAGACCATTTGAAATGCCCATCCTGTATCTATCATTAAAAATAATTATCACTCGAAGTTTTTCATATTTTCATCATTTTTATAAAACATTCCCCTTTCTATTTCGTCAGTTGACGTCCTGTAAAATGCATTTATACAATATTTATAAATATAAACGATCTAAATTAAAATATTTTATGTCCCACTTCTGAAAATCATTTCTCAAAGGACAAATTTCCTTATCTTCTTCGGTAATACTTCACTTGGGTGTTTATCTGTGGTTAGTTGCATTCTTCCGACATGTACTTCGGCGCGTCGCGAAGCTCTTTCTCTTGAACCGCCGCGACGTCGTGCCCACGTGATCAGGGCGGTTGCTGGGCGAATCGAGCTTAGACGTACGTCGCAGAGAAGACAGCGCAATCGTCGGGGTATGATTGGGGTGATTCAGGCAACTATTGTTAGTACTTAAAATAAATTGATGAATAATACAAAATAGGCAAAACAAATTATCAAGAGACAACGTAAGGTGGGATGTAACTAAATGTTTTCCAAAATAACTTCTTTGAGTAGAATTATTCATTATTTCACTTTGTTTAGGAAAGATCAAAATAATTTCACAATCGTAAAATAATTATATTGAGAAAAAGGGCTAGAGAAGAAGATAAAGTGAAACGTAGTGGTAGGGCAACATCCAGGCTGGTGCAAAAATGCCGGGAAAAATGGATTAAATAGAAAACTAGCGTGAATTCAAGACCGTAGCAAGAAAGCAGCTCTATATATTGGATCACCTTCGGGGGTAACTCTAACAAAGGTTTTAGGTCAAATACAAAAACTTGGAGGATCTTAGTAGTAAATATTTGGTGATGATGTGAAATTCTTCACAAAGTGAGGATTCAAAATGTTTTTCGTAGAGCTTTGGAGATAGACCTGTAATATGTATATTTTATTTTAGTTTTCATTTTTCCAAGTCTCAGTGGTATTGACCATGGCCGATACAATCATGTTGGATTTTGTTTTGTGCTCGTTTCGGAAACAAAGTTATCGTCTTTGAAGACCGGGAGTGAATTCTGGAGTTTATTTTTCATCGTGTCTGATTTATTGTTTAAAACCACAAGAAACACACCGAATCTGATCTGGCATACCTACATGACACTGCCTACCGAATCCCATATAACACCTGGGAGATTATGAAAAAGAAGAAAGAATTTTGCCTACTCTGAAGCCTACGTATATCCTAAAATTATTCCAAGGAAGACTACAGAAATTACTAATCCCAGAGACTCCAATTTTTCAAGAAAGAACAAGTTCTTGTAATACACCAAAAGTGCGTTTATTTTAAAAGAAATAATGTCACATAAATCAAGTTCTAAAGTACGATATATCTTTATTCTGTGTGTACCTATTTACTGCTTTCAGATCACATTAGAAGAAATTTCTTTATTTTCGAAACACGCCACGAAAAGCGTTTACCCCGTCGTCTGATTGACAAGTATACTGTCCGTTTTCGAATTTTATGAACGTAGTCGTTATGTCATCAGTCATTTTTGGTTGAGCGCGAATTTTAAGCTAATGGCATTTTTATTCAAATAATTTTATGTTGATAGGTAATTTCAAGCAGCAAATATGTTAAAGACAATCTCCTGGGTATAAAAAATTATGTTGCACAAGTTTTTGTTGAACTACTATCCCTGAATTCTCAAAATATTTGAATTTGACCATTATTGACCTAGAGAAATAGGAATAGAGAAATTCAACTTCTCAGTTGGCCAGAAGAAGCAATAATTGCCAACTTCACAGCTAGTAGTGGAAAAATTATATATTGTTCTATCCTAATCCTGAATAATTAAATTCCAAAAATACTAATATCCCTACAATAAACACGCACTTACATATCTACGGATTATTGCTTTTATTCGCATTCTTTCTTCCGGTTTTACTTCCAACCTCAACATTCACCCTCTTTGACGGCACGCTCCATGTCCGACTAAACCCGAACGTATGTCGTAGCACAATTCGATCCATTCGTTTGGGAGCTACGGAACTATGGATGTAGGAACACAAAACAAATCAGTTCGTTCGCCGCTATTGAGGAAGGTGGTTCGCGTCACTTTTAGCATTAATTCTACCGGTAAATGAAAAAAATGCTTATCGGTATTAACCAAACCATAACAACTTAAATTGGTGTGATACATTGTGAAGCTATTGAGTTTTCGTAACACTAAATTGTTGAAATTTTAAAAGGAGTATGTGCAGCACGAAGTTTTGAATTAATAATAAGTTTTGTTAATATTGTGATCATGTGTAAAGTGTTTTGAAACATTCATTTACTACAAGAGGATAAAATCTAAACCAACACAAAGGTAATTAAACGCTTATTATTATCTATGTTTTATGTTTTTAAACGGTACACAACGTCTGGGGATCATTGTTTTCTATGCATTTGCATAAATAAATATAGATAGCCGCTGTCACCATTGCATAAGTTATAACAAAATATATTTAGATAGTTGAACACAATTGAAAGGTCAAAAATTATTCGTAAGAAATTTGTTTATTAATCTAGAAAGAAAACTGAAATACTTGTTTCTATTTAATATGAACCGGCAAACGTATAATGATTGTAAAAACACATAGGTAATTATTAACGAATTAAACAGCTTGGTTTGGATAAATTTGGAAATATTTTCTTTATGAAAAATATATAATAATTCATTTAAATTTTGACTGTAAAATTGGTTGTAAAAACACTAACAAAAAATCTCAAGGTCAGCATATTATTTCGTATGTCACACTGATATTTTTTATTGTATGTAGTTAAATTAAAGCTAACAAACAGTTTTAATAAATTTACGAATAAACACATAATCAAATTTGCTTCTATAACTTTTTTATTACATTTTTTAATGGTGTTTTTATTTTCATTTGTTTACTCTAATTCTAATTCTTGTATATAGCAGACCGATTTTGATGTATCGATTTTATCTATTCTCTATTCCCATTTTTCATTATGTTGTTTACCTATTGTCGAGCCTATTGTTTAATTGAATTCGGCCACGCATTAATTTCCGTGCAAACATCAAACTTTTAACATTAATCCTATGTAACATAAATACGGCAATAGCATACAAGATGACTATAAATAAAACTATACTTATTTACACTTTTTACTTCCTCTTCGATCAACACGAACGAAGTTCAGCCTTTACGTAAGTGTGAAAAGACAAAATATTTGATGAGGCATATAGATTTTAAAAATGGCCTCAAGATTAATACACAAATGTGCTACGTGGCAGCCGAGGTGGCAGGGTATCTTTTAAAGACGTTTGCAATTAACAAGTTGTCCTTTGACAGTGTCGGATTTAAGCACCCTTAGTACCGACCCATTACCCACATCCTAAAAAACAAAATCGATGAGAATATGCAATGCTTTGTAGAAAATTGAGCAAGCACACTTTTCGGTGATGCCAAAAATTGTTTCTCAAGCTTTTTATTCAGTCCCTACTGTTAATCCATTCTACTATGTTTTACTCCGAAGTATCTCACGAGCTATAATCTTTAATTACCAACCTTGGACAATAATTTACACAGAGTAGCATACCTACCTCATATACCTTGGTAAGTAAGCTTCTGCAGGGCTGACCGAGGAGCAATCCAACTGCTAGTGAAGCTTTAAAAAAAGTGCGGTTTGGAAGGTCGCATTTATTCAAAATGTTCTTTACAACTTGGACAAATTTAAAATCCTTTTTTGAGACTCTTGAATCAACTAATGTATTCAAATAACCTTGCAATAATCTGCTTCAAATTTAATTCCTTAAGTTGAGATATCTCGGTTCTATAAATGGTGCATCTACAATTTGATTTTTCAGTTCCGTAACGAATATCGGTGAGAAGTAATAAATATGTAGCATCTACCTCGACTAAAAAATTACGAAATATTCTTTGAGTCAAAGTGCGATTGTTTCCAATAATAATATTTATTTTATCATTTTATTTTCAGTTCCTATCATAGCCCGGGCACCATCGGTAACGATACAGAAACAGTTTTCTCCACGGCTACGGTGAAGTCGTTTATGAGTCTCAATCCTGTGAAGCCGTTTTTTATACATATTTATTAATATGGTCCACTCGAGGGTCCACTTGTCTTGCAATTAATCGATGCAACACCGAGACGGAAATTGTTATTTCCGAGGTTATTTCAAAGTTCTGAATTACATTGTTATAAGATCCCATATAACGAATTTTAATCCTAATTTCTTAATGCGATGTCAAAATGGAGAGTGCTTAATCGCTCCCTTAGAAGAACGTCGGCGAATACTGGAGTTGATGTCTTAGTTCTCAAGCGACATGGCGGATGGAAATCTGCATCTATTGCAGAAAGTTATGTAGCAGAGATTGTCAATAATGAAAAGGAAGTTGAAAATAAAATTTTATACAATATTACGAAGCCAGAAGTCTCCAGCAGTACTACAAGAGTAACAAAAAACTTGGTTAGAGATGGACTCGGAGATAAAGAACTTATGGAGTCAGAATATTTCATACAAATTGAGAAAATATTTATCCAAATTTTGTAAATAATATCCATAATTCTACTATTAATATTTATATACCTAAATAAAAAAATAAGACACGTTTTATATGGCTTGAATTATTACCACCCAAGGGTCGTAAGTTGACTCACAATCCGCCGTCAATGACAATCGATACCTTTTTGGTTATTGTTATAGTTTGTCTAAAAGTATATCGTCTTAGCTTTTGCCGGCAATCATAGAATTAATGAGTCAATTTGCAATATCATATAGAATAATATTTTACCGTCAGAAATCGGAGGTGAGCTATATAGTGTGACCGGTTTTTTGAGTAATCCGGTTTCCAAATTACTGTAACGTCCGGTTTCTATTCTGTTGCCGACTCTATACACCGTGCAAAGTAAAGAACTTAGCAGCAACAATGTTTTAAATAATATTTTACCATCAGAAATCGGAAGTTGAGCTAGCGTGGCCATTAATAATTTTGCCAAAATTGAAAAAATTGAATTTTTCATAATTTTTTCTGCAGCAACAAATTGACTTTCGTTTATTCAATGTATTATACTTTTATTGATTTTTTTCACGCTATCTTAATTAAAAGTTAGAAATGTTGCCGATTTTTCACGATCGGCTTGAGCAAAAAATCGTTGTTTTTGGCAATTAGCAACTAAAAAGCTACAAATTCTGGCGTTTTTTCTCGATTTCTGCCGATTTTACATTGTCAGTTTCACGGACCTTCAATAATTCTAAATTCGTTATTTTCACCGCACGTCTAATTTCTGTATTGAACTTCCACCAAACTTCCACATACTTCCACTGCGGTGTAACCTACTTCTACTTGCTGGTTTACCCCTCGGTGAAGACCATTTCTCTTAAACATTTTTTCTTTTCCCTCCTAAATGAGAAATTATTACATACTATTAAGAAGTGAACTATAACCAGGCCCGCCCTTGCCTTGCTTGTCACTCGACTGTTGTTGAGTTTCGTTGCAGGTAAAATTATTTTAAGAAGATCGTAAATGGTCGTATTTAGATTATTGCCGTCAAAAGCGAAGATATACGTTGAGACAAACGTTGTTTACAATATACTGAGGAGAAACAATATACTTAAGTAAATAACAAACTATTCAATATGATTGAGTTGAAGTGAACACTTGGACAGTATGCATTTGTTCGTGTATCTTGTTTAAACGACGAAGTTCAATCTATTAGTCACAATTAAATATTTACTTGGGTTAATAAAACTAAACATACAATAAAGGATTATCAATTAAGAGTGTTTGAATGATTTAATTCAATCATACGGGTAAAAATATTATTTGTAAATAGTGATAGGTTTGGAGTCATAGAACTTTACTATTCGCTTAGTTATCTTTTCACACGTATATCTCTATACAGAGTGGAACAGCCAAATGGAATAAATTCGATAACGAATAAATGAGGGCGTGTTGAGAAAAACGCTTGTTGGACACGTCGACTTTTATCTTTAAATGCGCATTTTTTTCAAAAAAAAATATATAGGGTGTAATGTGACAGTGGTCGATACCAACTTTCTTATTTAAAATGCAACCCTCTGTGTATTCCCTGTATGGATCTTAGTTTGGCACAGCGGTGCTCTTTCATGAACGTATACACTAGCTTGAATATTACTGGCCAAGTAGAACAATACCTGTTACTTTATTTACCCATACAAGCTATAATATTAACCCGGAAGAACTATGCACGGTTTGAAATAATAATTAATACTAAACGCTCCACCATTTGTTATTTGGATGTCCAATATATTCAGTAATGAAGCCAAAAGTCAATTGTTTTGATAACTTTAATGCACTAATTTCCACTCTGAATAACTTAAGGGGAATCTATCGGCAGCGATTTGAGAAAATATCGAAATATTTTTGGCAAAGAATTTTGAGGTAATGGATGTATTGAAAATTAAGAATTAATTAATTAAGATTAGAGTTCTTATCGAATAAAAACTTTGAAATGCTAACCAAATTTTGTTGAAAAAAATACGAATTATGAGGTAATTATACATATTAAGCAAAGTTTGAGCCCTTGTAAACAATTAAATATGGATTAAATGGAAAAACTAATTGATAAGAAGTCTAATTTGAAGCTTTATGAATACTATATAAAAATCTCAGAATCCTCAAATTACTTATGACCGTTCAATTCATTATTGAAATTCGGTTGCTACCACTAAAATATCGGATAAAAATCCATCGCTCGCTTTTCTATCCTTCTATGACTGACATTGTCTCTCTGCTTCGGTAGTCGCGTGCCGTTCCATTGTTGATACAACGCTCGGCGGTCTCCCAGTTCAGTACTGACGAAGCTTATAGAGTAGTACGTGAACCAAAATCCGCTTGGACCGCTTGGCTACCTACATGTTGCGGAGCTTTCATATTTCTAATAAAATTTTCGTTATGTGAACTTAAACGTGAGGACGTAGGGAAACAAAAAAATATACAAAGTATAATTGTGCAAGGTCGAATTTGGTAGATGCCCCTTAAGCTATAAATCTGCCAAGATAAGTAATTACTGGATAAATATATTGAAATTACGTTCTTTCATTTTGAATGAATAATTTTAGTTAATTTTTTTTTCTGTTATGCCTACTTGGAGAGTATTGAAATTTTTGTTAACCCCAAACCCTTGCTGTAAACTGTATGTTTCAGGAGCAATAAATGTATTATTATTATTATCATTCATTTTTGGACAGAGAATTCTTGACAGTACTCAGTAGCAATACCTATCAGAAAAATAAGCAAAAAATGAACATGTTATTTCTGGCATTACAAAAATCAAGTAAATACAATAATTACAAATTTAGAATAATATGTTAATACAATTAAAATCACAGAGTTACTAAAGTAAATGGTATTGCAGTTGCTAACTGAATTCCTACAGACTACAGTACAGTTTTTACAGACGCTATTGCACTCTATATTTCCAAGGCGATATTTCTAGAGCTTTTGGCTGTTTTCTCAATTTCTTTATTATTCTTTCATGATGTAAGTACGACTTAGCGTATCCAGTTGTTTTTACCAACTGATCTTAAGAGGGTCTTGATCAACTCCACTCTCCGCCAAAACAGTTACAGCTGATACTTTTAAGGAAAATTTTATTATTTTCATGGTATTTAAATTTAAGATCGCAGTTTTTGCTGAACTCTGTACTTGTAGAGTTCATATAATACCCTTTTTGGTGTGCGTTATAGATTGCTAATATCCTTTGGAAGGATTGGAAAAAAGGCAGGTCTGTGATTAATCCTAATCAAAATATCACAATAATAAACTGTTTAAATGTGTTACAAACGTTAACCCTAATCTTTGTCCTAAAAAAATTGATTAGTTGATGTGTAAATTACGCGCTAGCGCGACCTATCAATCGGAAGAAATTATAGCATTCAAAATAGGATGCAGGCGTACCTTTCGTATCGGCAATGTTTCCTACGTCTTTTTCCAATGTCCCACTGTCAGATCTCGCCAGGTCTGTACTTTGTTGTTTACGGTCAATTATTATTTATGAAAAGTGAATATTAATCTTATTGTTATATTTATTTTAATAATACTACAGGGATGTAACAAAAAGAGACAAAATGACAAACACAAAATTAAGGGAAGACCTAGAAACAGATCCAGTTCAAGAATTTTTAAAAATCGACAGCGTAAAGGAAAAGAAGAAAACCGAAACAAACATAAGATGGAGGATACGGAGAAATAATAATCAGATATCTCTTTATAAACATCGATATGAAATACATTTAATTGGGCTGCATTTAAGTACCATTCCGTTTGACATGTTTTTTTATTTTCACATACACTGCGTCAACCAGTTTGGATATTGGCAGTTTAAATACATATGGAATTAATCACAAACATGAAAAATAAGTTCTACAGCTTATAAATATTGATTGACTTGAGAAATTTTAAGGTTTTATCTAATTTGTCCGTAAGAACTGTCTTTATATTATCGGGAACACCACACAAATCACGCATATTATTAAGATAAGGACACTCTGAAATAACATCACAGATTTAACACACTGGCACTGATCATACAGAGGAATGGTTTCTTTGGACATCAGGTATTGGTGGGTTATGCTGGTGTGTCCAATTCTAAGCCTAATTGTCTTCACTTGATCGGATGTATTGTTTGGTAGAGAAGGAGCTCTAGATACATCGGGTATTATTTGGTGAAGTTTATTGGGGGGGGGTTCAATTTCCATCTTAGTTGCCATATTTGGTGAATTTTATTGCGGGTGTTCAAATTCCATCTTAGCTGCCATTCGTTGGTTATGTATTTTTTTATAGAGTCTTTATGGTCTTGGCTAGGAACATGTTTATATCATGTACCGGATATATTGGTATTAAATTTTGTATTACAAATATTCCTTTTATATGATAATCTTTCATTCCCTCAGTTGTTTTTCTTGATAGAATCATAAAGTAAATTGTTCCAGATCCACATAATCGAGAACCCGTTCAATTTATATATAAAACGTTTCAATGGCTATATTTCAACTGTAAACCCATTACTATGAACCTCAGATCGTTAAAAACGTACCTACATCAACAACTTTAAGATTTACATGGCCCTATAAAAATTAAAGTCTTCTCCCTATCACCGAGGTTTTCTAATTTAGGAGCCAGCATTTCTTAAAAAAGAGTCAAAGTAATGTCTTCTATCTCAAAAATGTATCTCCTAATTGCCACTTCTACTAGTCCCAAATACTTTATTGTGATACAGCTTCTAGATAATAGTATAGCCGCTTCAGGAGATTTTATTGAAATCGTATATCTGTAATGACTCTTGCTTGATGTTATAAAATTGTTGAAACTTTTATGATCATTAATTTGACGTGTTTTTTAAATAAAAACCGGTATAATAATGCTTGTAATAAAAACGGTGAAACGTCATCAACCATATGCATCAAATATAAGAAATTTCTAAAGTTTGTACTGTGATTTGAACAGTTTTGTAACACAAATTAGAATATACACTGTGTACTGTGTTATTTATAAGATGCGACATATGGATTCCTTTAAAAAACTGTCAAACAGGAGCTAACTTTTTTTACCAAATAGCGTTTATAAAAAATAATAACAGATTTGGAAAGGTCGTTGACAAATAAGTTCAAATGCACTTTTAATTTTCTTAAATTCGCTCTGGTTTAATAAGAAAATGTATGAATATATTTAAAAAACCATTCTCATAACACTTTCGAATACTGAAAATACCACAGCGGGGAATTGAACCGCGTTACTTCACGTTTAACTTTCAAATTCCCCGAGCTTATACACGTCTGGTTTGCTCCTAAGTGTTATGAAAATGGTGTACTACTTTTTTAAACATAAAAATACATTTTTTTATTAAGTGGCTTTGAACTTATTTTTCAACGACCTTTCCAAATCTGCTATTATTTTTTATGAACGGTATTTGGTAAAAAAGTTAGACATTTTTGTACAGGAATCCCTATGTCGCATTTTTTATAAATAACACAGTGTAGAGGATGCTAATTATTTAGTATTAGAAAATCTAAATAACCGAGTGAATAACTGAGAAAACAGAGCATAAAGAGAACCCGC
>CAJUYH010002765.1:15871-53349 GCA_910591685.1 Galerucella tenella
GTAAGGAGCAGACTAAGACCCATTATTGTTAATGAAAATATTATTATTTTGGCCTTCTGAACGTAGATTTACAATTTGGCCCATTACTTATGAATCACCCTGTATAATATTGAAAATTTTTTTCTTTCTTGTCTAAATTTCAAAAAAATATCGACGATTTAAAAATCCTTCACTAAAACTGGTTATAGAAATGTAGCTCCCATTCTATGAAGCACCACACTTTTAAAAGTTAAATATGACCTCCACATGAAGTGGCTACAAATTAAAATTTATTGGTATGTTATGTTAATGGTGGATAACGAAGAACTAATGAAGAAATAAAAGAAACGTCGGTTAGGAATTTTTTCTGTTAGTTTTGGTGATAAAGATTCTTATTCTCTGACGGATTTTATAGCTAGGTATATGGTACTGTGGTAGGATGTTATTGAGCGTCGTAAAATCGTTAATGTATGTTTATTTATTTTTCTATGAGGCAAACCTAATGTTTATTTATCAGTTTCAAAATGTATTTTACTTATATCTATTGTTTACTAGAGGACCCTGCAGACGTTGTCCTGTGCTAACTTCTTGTCATATTATACTTACAAATTTTTTCAATTTTTTATTTTAATTAAAAAAATATTCGAAAAAATATCACATTGTCACATATTTTAAAAAATCAGGTAGTACGGTTAATTTTCTGATAAGAAGAATATGCTTCCCGAAAAATCTACTTTACTAAATGTTCTTCCAATTTCTCGGACAAACAAATTTCATTTTTTGATCCTTTTTCTAATGCCCTTAATAAAATTCTCCTGTGCAAAATGACAACTAAATCCGACCAACCGTTTAGGTTAGTTACTCAAACTCGCTCATTAAATTTCATCAAAATCAAAAGGAGTTGTTCAGTATGAATCCGATTTCAGCGCCGCCTATCGTGACTAATTGTGAATATGAACCATCCAGTTACTTACTCAAACACACACAACATTTCATCAAAATCGGACCAGTTCAGAAGTTGAGTATGAACCCGATTGCTGCGCAACCTACCGGGAACAATTGTAGATCTAAATCATTCTCGAATCCACTGAATACACAAAATTTTTTATTAAAATCAGTTCAGCCGTCGAAGAGCAGTTCAGTGACAAACACTTGCACAGAAGAAATAATATAAAAAGGTTGAACGTGTCGCGGGACGCAGTAGACCCGGGTTCGATTCCCCGTGAGGAAGTTTTTTTTATTGTTAATTTTATTTTTAAATAATTATTCTGCTTGTTATTAATAACGACAACAGGTAGACGTTTGAAATATTTAGCAGAATATTCATTATTATAGATAATGGTACGGTACCCTTCATGAGGGAGTCCGACTGGCAACATCTACTTATAATAGCATCGTATATTTAAAAAAGGAAACCGTAGCATTATACAAATTGGACATTCAAGAACTGTACGTCTACCACAAAATTAGTGGAAACATAAAATTGAATTGTTAAATTTTTAATTTGAAGTTATATTACAGTTTATAGAAATTTTTATTTTCTAGAAGTGGGTCGTAGAAAAAATATGCTACTCGACTCGTGTGGATTGTCCATATCGAAAATGAACTTCGTCCTCGTGCGATATGGCCATCATATCCACACTAGTTGCACAAACTACTATTTTTTTCAAAATATGCCCTTTTACATTATTTAAAAACAACCTGCCAAATGTCAAATCAATTTATCCATCCATTTTAAAGTTATCGAATTAAAGCATTCAAGTTTTCAAAATTTCAATACCCTGTATTTCGAAAAGTAAATGTGCTAGTGTTTCACTCCTGAAATCCGTAAGCATAAAAGTTAAATACTGCAGGTGATATCTTCCAATTCAAGCAAGTGAAATTTTAATGCCAGCAATTTCATAAAAGTTTCACTTTCATTATAATATTGTATATGTTTTAGTCAGTGTGTACTTACCCGTAAATATTAAATAATAATTCTTGATAGTCTAAAAACCACTAACAAAAAAATTATGTTCTTATATAGGTACACAACCAAAAGTTGGTCCTAAATTGATATACCCAGCTTAAAAGTTTTATAAAACTGAACTTTTTATTATATATTATTAGTATAGAGACACCAAAGCAAAATAAAAGCACCTCTCTCCAAAATAAACACTTATGTATACCAAAATCCACGGTCTAAAATGTATTAAATCGAATTTGTTTGCCCTGTGTCGCCATATTGAATTTTATTTGACAGGTCACTGTATTGCCTTACGCAGCACTTTTAGTCACGAGCAATTAATGCAAGTGTATCATGCTCTAGTGTACTCTACCATGTGTCCTGCATGTGTGACACACACTGTTTTTCGCCAACCGAATAAATAAAAAAATTGGAAAAAAAAAATTGACATAAACTGACGTTTGATTGAAATATTCACGTGAAACGTTAAAGTCATCAAGTGACAGATGGTAAAAATGTTCAAAAATCGTTTCGTTGTGAATTTTTTGTCCTTGTGCTGCGGAACAATACTTTCTGCCCTATTTTTGGTGTTCATTTGAAACAGGTTATGGGCCCAGGCCCAGTACATTGGGTTTCCTAGAAAAGTCGCGAAAAGTTCGGTTGATTTCGTAGTGTTTGGTGTAACATAACACAAAATTTCATAGTTAATGTTCCTAAGTTAAAAGGACAGGAAAACTATGATGATTGGGCGTTTGCTGTCGAAAATTTTCTGGTTTTGGAGAGGTTATCCAAATGTATATCAGAAGTTGTGGCTGCAGATGAATCCAAAGCAAAGGCAAAGGTAGTTTTGACCATTGACGCATCTCTCTATGTTTAATTTTCATTCACGAATATGATTTGTTTTCCAGTAAGGTAGGCCAAAAATTATTTTTTTTCTTAATTTTTTGTCAACTGTTCTATGTGCTTTTTTATAACTTTTCCTATATAATGTAAAATATGATCTGAAGGGATGAATACATTTTATTAATATTAACAACGTTCAAAAATTCCTCTTATGTTTCCTCCCGTTCCATGACATTTAAAATCAGGTAAAGGAAAATTTTTAATATTATGTAACCTTTTAAAGCGCGACATGAAAGCTGCATGTTATGAAATTTAGTATAAAATCCTATTCACGCACATTCAAATTACCTCGAGCGCCAGATTATTTTATCCCTTCGGTTTACTCCAAGCGCCTTCTGGTAACAGTGACAAAAGGGATCAAGTCTAGTTGAGTTGACCGCGTTTAGAACGTGACACAAACGGGCTTTAATTGTTGGTGACATAACAATATATTCGTCGGCTCTAAACTTTAGAAAATCTCAAATAGGCCGCCACCGTTGAGAAATAATTCTCTATGACCGGCACCACCCAGCAATTAATATCACTGGCAGGTTAGGAACATGTATAGTTCTTTTCAGAATCTAAGAAACTGACTTGACTTAGAAAAAGTGAATTTATAATAAGAACGATCCAACAGTTTTCAGATATTATTATTCGCCATCAAAATAAGTACGACCCTGTTACGGCTAATACTTTTATGGCTTTATTGCATGTCATTATCCCATCAGTCAGGTTGGTTCCATACATCATGAAAAGAACTATACATTCTATTATTTCTCATTTTATAATTCTATTTGTCATAAACATTTTTAACCATAATTGGGTATGATTCAATATTTCATTCCAATCACCTACTGAAATATTAATAATAATAAAATGAATATAAACAATAAACAAAACCCTTTTAAGGTAACCATACAATAACAAACAATATACCATACACTTAACCATATATCCTGAAAGAACTAATGCTTTTGTCTCTTTGTAAATAGTTTGAAAGTAAATGATGCTATTGATAATGATGATGATAAAGTTTTCCGTCGTTTCAAGTATCTAACAAACACTTTTAATTTATACTTATTTATTTTGATTTATATAAATAAAGCCGAGCATTGATTTATGGTTTTAAAAACGCAATCAAAAGAAGTGTGGTTGTGAAAGATAAAAGCCATATGTATCGGACTAGCCCATCCGTGAATTATTACAACATCTAGGTATAAATATTAAAAACTTGTTATGGAAATCATTTCAAAGGAATCAATTAACAAGTTCTTTAGCATAAATGTCTTAGTCCAAAAAATTTACGCTGAGAAAACGTAATATACATTTTGGAACTAGGTCCGTAACCTCATCATAATCTAGACCTGTCATGAGAATTCCTTTTATTATACTGGGATAAGATTACTGAAGCTACAAGTAGATGGTCGTAATAAGCTTTTTGTCAGTTAAGTGTTTTCTAGTAGTTACTTCGTTGTGACTACCCAGTTGCAGGGATTATTTGCTGTTCCAGACTGTTTAAGACTCGTATAAGTTGTGTAAGTGAAGACAAAAGTAATGGTGACAGGAAAAGAATATACCCAAATAAATGTAAATCTTAATGGAAAACATCTAGAACAAGTAGAAAATTCCAAATACCTAGGAGTAAAATAATGAAGGGAGCCATGACATAGAAACAAATACAAGAATAGAAAATGCTTCGAAGGTAGTCTAAAAAACTCGTTCATTGGAAAGAAAGAAATCTCGGTTAAAACGAAAATGACTGTATATAGAACTATATTTCTCCCTATATCAACTTTTGGATGCGAGAGCTGGGTACTGACGAAGAGGATAGAAAGCAAATTACAGAGTATGGAGATGAAATACCTACTGAAGGTCGCAGGTATTACAAGGAGAGACAGAATACGAAATTCAATAGTGAGAGAAAACCTTAATGTTCTACCAGTAATACAGATAATACAAGATCCACAATTAAAATGGTTTGGACACTCTAGATTAAGCAACAACATGCCAGTGAAACAGATATGGAAAGCAAAAAGACATAAAAGCAGAACCAGGGGAAGACCAAGGAAAACATGGGACGATAACATAGAAAAAGTTTTGAAAAGCAAAGGTATAACTTTAGCGAAAGCATGAACCAAAACAAGAAACAATAATACATGCAGAGCTCGATGCAGAGCTTTTATATGCAGGGTAGCGAGAAATCTGGCACCAAGTCTTTTTCTTTGAAAATAATAAACATATACCTAATTATCAAATTTTAGGGTTATGAACAGTATTGTATTCTCCGTTTTTGAGAGGAACTGCCAAAAAAACGAAGAATACAATACAGTTTATAACCCCAAAATTTGATAAACCGAATGTCACAATTGCCCCATTATCACATATACCCCACTTCACCTTATATGTTAATTATTTTCAAAGAAAATGATTTGGTGCCAGATTTCTCGCTACCCTGTATAATAATTAAGGCAAATTTGATTGTTTCTTGTTCTTTGCCATGCTGTTTCCTGCTGTCCAATGTTTTATTTCTTTTCGCTAAATTCTCTATAATTACATCATTCCATGTTTTCCTTGGCCGGCCTCTCGTCTGTTTTTGGATTGATCTTGCTCCCCATATCCTCTTGACTTGCCTATTGTTGTTCATTCTTGCCAAATGACCAAACCATCTTAGTTGCTGTCTTTCTATACTAGTTAATTTCGATTCCATTTCTAGATCATCTCTTATATTTTCATTTCATTTTCTAGCGCTTTTTGTTATTCCCTCTATGTCCCTTAGAAATTTCATTTCGATAGCTTGTATTTTACTTTTCTGCTGCTTAGATAATGTCCAGCTTTCACACCCATATGTGAGAATAGGTTTGACGACTGTTTGTGCACTTACCACCTTTTATAAAGAAAATAATTAAATATCACTAAGCCGATTCTGGCATAAAATAATACACTTTAACTTTAACGAACATGAAAGTAAATACATGTAACAATATGAATATATGATTTCAGTATGAAATCGGATGTATTAGGAACTGTCTTAGTCTTCCCTTTGTAGTTTTTTCAAATCACTATTCACATAACTTTGATTTTTATTGTTGAATCACTATAGAATCATCAGGAACGTTTTATAGAAAACTGCTCTTATTATTAAGGAAAATTAATGAACAAAATTAAGTAGGTACTATGAAATTTGACCCTGGAGGTCTCAACTATGTAGTTAACCTCGCAAGCAACGATGGGGAACTGCACTCGGTGTTTAGCCACCGACGAAACTATTGTAAAAAATACAATATTTTAACGAACTATTTGGAGGTAGTAGCGCGCCGGCAGAAATGTCGAATAGCAATAAAGGAACAAAGAATATAAATTATATACAAATTGGTGAACGTGTGGTTTTAACACTAATAATAAGTAATGTAATCTGCTTCCTGTTCTTTTTTTGATTATTTCTATTTTATAGTCACTTCAACCAATAAGGTTTTTAGCGATTATATTATGTGGTACAATGTTCTTCAAGATACTTAATTAATAGTTCTACGTCCATTTGTTTACCTAAAATAGTTTCAAAGTTATTGGGTAACTCATTTTGTTGTCTTGATATCAGGTATTTGGAGCAATTACATATTATTTGTTCCATTGTTAAGTCTGTGTTACATAAACTGCAGGTTGGTTTGTCTCCTTTTGTTATTGAACATTTATGGGTCAAATGGGAGTCGATTGATTTTTACTTGGGCTTCTTTGTGTCCAGTTTTTTGTCGCCACGGTTTCACAACGCAATTAATCTCGCGGAGCTTGGAGCTGGACATTTCCCACTCTTTTTACCACGCACTTTCTAAATTTATATGTGGACTTGTGGTAGAAAAAAACAGTAGAAAACAATTTCTGTCTTGATAATTATAAAAGCATCAGGTAAAATATAGCTTCCACCATTTTAATTGGTTACACACTGTACCTGTATCTGTAGAGTAGGGAGGGTGAGTGTTGGCTCACAGCACTTAGTCCACATGTGACCCATTGTACATCCTCCCGAGGAGTTGTCCTCCTAGGTCATCGTCCATCCTGTCCTCAGCAAGGTGGACAGGTCACTAGGAGACATCTCCTTTATATCGGCAGTTGTAGGCCAAGACTCACCGAACACACACTCTCTTATTGACGATAACTCCGGACACATCCTGCATAGAGGTGTGTCCACCAGCCCCATAGTATGGAGGTGTTTCCTTAGTTGACAGTGGCCAGTCAGAAATCCTACTGTTAAACGTAGGTTTTTCCTGGTCATTGCCAAATATTTCTTCGGCGCCAGCTTCCCAGGGTCGCCCAGGGTGATCCTGGCAAGACTGCATCCTTTGATTCCATCCCATCTCTTAAGGGATTGAACAAGGGTGTAACTTTTGGCTAGTTCCGCAATTGTTGAAGTCGTTAGACCGTAGGTGTCACTGGGTCCTAGAAGTTTTAGTCCAGCGGCTTCCGTGGCTAAAGAATCGGCAATGCAATTTCCTTTACTCCTGTCATGCCCTTTAACCCACCTCAGGATAATATTGTTATCTGCCGAGGCGTTATCTAAATCTTGATGGTACTCTAGTACTAGCCTCGATATAACACGTTGTCTGTTTAAGGCTAATAGGGCTTGTCTACTATCAGTGCAGATTGTTATGTTTTTGCCAGAAATTCCTCTTCTGGTTGGTTTTTTTGTGGCAATTGAGATACCAGCCAGTTCTGTTTGAACCACGCTGGTATTGTTTTCCATTCCCCACTTAATCCTTAGGCTTAGTGCTCTCGAGTAAACTCCACATCCTGAGCCTTCTTTCATTTTTGAACCATCTGTATATATGCGTATTGCATTTGCAGCATCTGACACTGTATATTAGATATTAAACCGTGTTTACCATCATTTTATGAAAATAAAACAAAACCGTTCGAGCTGACAGTAATAATGAATCTAGTCCGGCTCTGTAAAAAAAATTTCGAAGCGGGCAATCTTGTATCATTACAATAATTCTTTAATAACGCATTCTTTATAGGTATACGCTGGCACCTTCTAAGCACTAGAGAGATTCAGTAATTTTTTGATTAATCGGTTAGAAAATATCGATGGGAATATCGGGCGCGGGAACGAAATGGTAAACGAGATAAGGTTAAATGTGATCTAGGTGTGCATATTATGAAGTGCAATGACCCAAACAGTCGGTTCGATCTATACACATATTGTTACTCTCTTACAACGTGAATAATAACCTTCCTTATTCTGTTATCTATATTTTTATAAATAGAAATGATAGTTCTGTTCTTTGATAAGTGTCATAGCGTACCTATGAATAAATATGTTCAGTCTCAAATGATTAAGGTGGAACATACGTTATTTCTTGTTTCTATGGTCTTTTGGTTGTTTATTCGCATTATAATAGAGGGGTTTGGTCTAAGGTCGGTGTGGCCAACAAAAAGTGTTTTTTTCTGACAAGGAAGACAGTTGTCTACCATTCAAAACAAGATTTTTGCATGTTTTTTATCATTGCGAACATCTACAGTGCTATTCAAAAGTCCCTCCCTCCCTCGTATCTTTTGAACGGCTACACTTACATTAATAAAATTTGGAGGGTGAAAATAAAGTGTTGTAAACTTGTCTACAAATGGTAACAGGTGACGTAATAATAATAGATGACGTCACAGTGATATCTCGTTTGAAAGGCATTGACATTGGCTACATAGCCATATTAATTTTGTTTGAGTTTAAACTAATTTTGACGGATAAATTAAATAAATACCAAAATTATTGAGATTATTTTTTTTAATTTAATTAATCAAATATCAACAATGGATTCTTATAGCAAGTGTTCGAAATGTGCTCCGTCTACTTCCTGACAGTAATACATCCTATTAGTGAACTCTTGTCGTACTCGTTCGAATGTGTCAGCTGAAATTGCATTGCATTCTTCGATAATTCTTTCTTTCAAAACGCCAATGCTATCTGGTGCCGTAGTATAAACCTTGGATTTCAAGTACCCTCATAAAAAAAATCTAATGGTGTCAGATCTGGTGACCGACGTGGCCATTCTATAGGACCTCGTCGGCCGATCCATCTACCTCGATATTCTTCATCCAGGTAACGTCTTACTGCACCATAATAATGTGCAGGAGCACCATCTTGTTGAAATGTTATTTCCAGATGGCCGAATTCATCTGGATTATCTTCCAGAATTTCAAGAATTAACGGCTCAATTGCATTTTGTAACATCTCTAGATACACTTCACCGCTTGAATTTGAATTTAGGAAAACAGGACCAACTATGTGGTTTCCCAAAATACCTGCCCAAACATTGACTTTTTCTGGTTTTTCACGAAAAGTGTGAGGATTTGTGTCACTCCAATACCTTACATTTTGTGTATTCACATTTCCATTGAAGCAAAAAGTACTTTCGTCACTAAAACAAATTGTTTTTGTGTAATGTGGGTTTTCACTAATTTTATTTGTCATATATTCACCGAGATATTCACAGAATTCGAGTCTTCTGTCGGGGTCGTCATCCGAAAGGTGGTGCACCATTTTTAACTTGTATGGATGAAATTTATTTTTAGCCAACACTCTCTGTACTGTACTTTTACTTACTTCACAGATAGACGCAACTTTAGTTGAAGAGGAAGTAGGGTTTACTACCATTTCAGCAACTATATCAATTTTTTTATCATCACTAAATGTGGGTCGACCAGATCGTTTGGCATCTTGAACACTACATGTTGCTTCAAACTTGTGAAGAAGCTTCCTCAAATAAGTTCTCGAGATAGGACGATCTGGGTATCTCCCATTAAATAAACGTTCCGCTTCATGGAGATTCTTTCTAGATTCACCAATTATTAAGATAGTTGCTACTTTGTCGGCTTGAGTACGTACCATTTTGCCAATGTAAACTCTTAAACGTCTCGTTAAACAATAATAAAATTCAATATTTAAGCTATTTAGAAAAACTTTGCAAAGCAACAAATAATACTATTATATTAAAAACATCAATTTTTTTGACAACTAACCAGAGGCGGACTGAAAAATCTTCAATATTTAAATGTGAAATAATAATTTTGGTATTTATTTAATTTATCCGTCAAAATTAGTTTAAGAACAAACAAAATTAATATGGCTATGTAGCCAATGTCAATGCCTTTCAAACGAGATATCACTTGCCATAAGGTCCTATTTAAAATTATTGGCCAGAGTGGCACTGTGACGTCATCTATTACTATTACGTCACTTGTTACCATTCGTAGAGAAGTTTACAACACTTTATTTTCACCTTTCACTTTTGAATAGCACTGTAAATTGCTTTATTAAAATAATGAATACACTCCTGAAGCGTATATATATCTTGAAATTTAAATTGACTTTTTAGCTGAATACTCAACATATCGGTGGCCTAGGAACTCTTGGCATGTCACCATTTCATTTCTGTTATTTGTCACTAGTTATGTCAAAACTACTTTTTGTTTGCCATACTGACCTTAGACTGAACTTCTCTATGAAGTATATTAAGAAGGTACCACTAGTGGAATAATGAAATATACAATCTCAAATCAATTACATTTTAGTTATTTCTAATTGATATTAACATTTATATCAATAATTTTTCTTTTTTGCTTTATCATCTTCGTTTCCAAGTTTGTAGTTGTCATCGGTTTCAGAACGCATGTATGTATGCTTGTATAAGGTTGTTTTTTTGGGTACTTATTATTTTATTTTCGCTCCCGAAAGTTTTGTTGAAAATGCCCAACAAAGAATCCCCTTAAAATTTGAGCCCTTAATATTAACTCTAAGTATTCGCTAAAAACGTTAAAATATTTCCCATTTAAAATACATGTAAACTCAAATTTTTAAATGTTGAAAATATTTTAAAAAACTTTATTTTTATTAATTGCAGTAAGCTCTTGGACCTATCGGTGTCGAGCAAACTAGGGATATAAGGGTTACACTTGAGCGACAAACATATAGGGGTGATATAGCTCAGTTGATTTTTATGACCTTACAGTAAATTTTAAGAGGTATATATACAATTAATTGAAAGCCGGGTGTTACATTTAGTTCTTTATAAACGGTATTGCTTTAATCCTAAAACCGTTATTTTTCGCATAGACCTTTCTAGAGTCCTATAAAATGTATGATGAAGCTTGGTAGTTTTATGTATACGTATAGCGGTGTTTTTCATTTTATTTGAAATTTTGGTTTTGTTCCACAGGTAGGTTGTTAAAAGAACTCTGAACTATCAATACAATATTGGGATTTAAATAAATATGAATTAGTGAGAATCTCACGAGTACGCAGGACACCGGGGTTTAGTCCGGAGAAGTATAGTCCAAATATTTTCCCAAGATGGGATATTAATATGTTTCTGATCCAAGACATATCAACCTCTAATCATTTTCTTAAATTCTGATAGATTATAATTGGAGTGGCTCTTTGTCCTATCCCACTATGACTCATAGAACAATATATATCTGCGACCTTTGCAGATTTGCAGATCTATTGTGGTCAAATTCTGATGGAACTTGCGACACAGCCTTAAGCACAGCGAACAGCACTCGAAATTGGAGTCTTTCACGCTGATATCGCTTTCAATTCGGTTCGCATAAATAAATTGTAGATATAAAAATTGTAGGGAATATTATGCCTTATAAAATGATAAAAAAAATAAATTCAATCTTTACATTTTCAAAAATTGTTGAACAATTTGTAAATTAATAAGTATATAGGGAAAATGTTTTTAATGAACGTTTTTTCATGATTTATTACTGAAAAATTATTTTCACTGTACGTGTTCCGCATTATATATTAAAAATAATCCATTTTTTTGATTTTTGCTGTACGGCTACATTTGTACAAATGGAAATGGGGCAATTATTCCAGCGCTTGCAACTATGGCGCGGCAGCGATTGTGTGTCATGGTGGAGCGAGTGGTGGGGAGAGTAGCGGTAAACTATTACATACCTAAATAATGATACTTTGCATAGTATTCTTCGCCAATGATATAAAATACAGGGTGATCAATTTAAAATTACTTTGAAATTAATGTATTCACCATGTATTTGATTTAATTTTATACTAGCTAAATGTGATCTACTGAGCTTTATACCACTAATCAATCGCCCAATATAGGCCACGCTTCTTGCTCATAATTTAGCTTAACCAGGAAGAATTCTTAAAATCAGTTGAGTATTTTTAATAATTTATCAATTCCAAACAAACTTATAGTCTGTTTCTTATTGTCTGACAGCACGCGAAAAGGTCACAGATGCTAGTCAGGTAGTAAACCATAAGCGTCACCGTTCATCTAAGGAATTTATTTACTATTTAATTTTATACCCGATCTGATATATAAAGGTAATATGAATCTAAATTCGGTTAGTTAAAACAACTTGATAATTTCCAAGAAACATTTCAATAGGGTCCTACTAGGGATTGTCCTAATGACTACTTAGAAATTTTGCAGGTATATACGGTGAAACTTGGTCTCGCCCAAATTTGTATAATTTGTTTTGCTCAGAGTCGCTTACGTTCTAAGAATGATAAAGGAGGACGAGAATTTGCCTGACATAGGGCGAACAATTTAGTGGAAAATATTACACAAATTAAATTTTACTTGGGAGAAGCAAAGTCGCAAATCAGTGCTAATCGACAACGAGCAAATAATATGTTGGAGACGACAGTATTTACGAGATATCCGAAAATACAGACAGGAGGGAAGACAAATCTATTATCTAGATGAGACATGGCTCAATGAAGGACATTCAGTGAAAAAAATATAGCAGGACAAAAGTATTAAAACCAGTCGTCAAGCTTTCATAGAAGGTTTATCTACTGGACTGAAAACTCCTATCGGTAAAGGTCGCCGACTAATATTGGATGCAATCAAGGGTTCGTTGAAGGTGGTTTACTGGAGTTTCAGTCAACATCAACCAAAGACTATCATGAAGAAATGACTGCAGATGTTTTTGAAGAGTATTTTACACAAATGGTCGAATTAATTCCAAATAATGCTGTAATCGTTATGGGCAATACCACTTATCATTCGCGATTAACAGAAAATCTTCCATCTACCTCTTGGAGAAAAGCTGATATTAGAAACTGGTTAATCGTAAAAGATATACCATTTGAAGATGATATGTTGGAAAAAGAACTTTTAAAGGTTGCTTCAGATCACAAGCTACAATTCAAAAAGTTTTTTATTGATGAAATAGCCAAGAATCGTGGGATAACAGTGCTTCGTTTGCAGCCATACCATTGTGAATTAAATGCGATAGAGTTAATATGGGCCCAAATGAAAGGTTATGTAGCTAGACATAATAAAACATTTAAAATGAAAGATGTTCGTGAACTAATGAAGTACTCATTGACAACAATAACTGAAGAGAACTGGAGAGATGCTGTGAATCATGTAATTAAATAAGCAGAATAAACTAATATCGTAATCTCCGCCACTGCCGCAATATTTATCGTTTATCTGGCATTGTTCAGTTTTATTACCATATTGTATTTTGAGCTGAAACAGGGATGTATAGATAACCAATACAGACACCTACTTGTTTTGCATTAGAATTTTAGTATTTACTTGTAAAATTCTTAGGATCACACTGTAAAGGATAAATTTCTATTTGAATATTTAATGAGGCTACTGTGCTGTCAGACATTAAGAAATAGAGTATATTTTCTCTCCATAACATTAGTATGAATATACACTAGGTGCTAGGTAAGTCCGTCTCTGTTAAAAACTATTCAACCATGAATAATTTAACTCGTAATTCACTGAAAGCAATAACATTTAAATATACAGGTTAGAAGTCTTTGAACAGACTTGAAATATCATATTTATTTTTAACTCATTTCTCTCTGTGTCTTTTACATATAATAATAATAATAATGTTATCATATCTTTTATGACATAAACATAACCTATTTAAATTATTTCATTTATTGTGGGAACATGTGTTTTCGCCAAAGATAAATTATTCAATCACTTATCATTTTTATGATCATAATCCTAGATGTAATTTTTCCACAACCTTTTTCAGGTAGAATTGGTTAATTATTGAATATACATACAGTGTTGACCATATTATATGTTGAATTTTTACCATATTATTGATTATGATTAAACAAGTTGTTTAAAGTTTATGCAAAGAGTATTTCCCAATATTTCGTTGATTCGGCATCTGGCCTTCAGTATTTTAATAATAAATAAACAGATCCGTAGTCGGTAAAATTTAGATACTAAAACACAAAATTTATTTTGTGAAAAATATCACTTTTAACTTTTATTTGTTAATTGGAATTGAACAAATTAAATTATTAAAACATACAGGCTTATAAGCTTTGATTTATTTCATCTAATTGACAGATGTCATCAAAAAATGATTCAAATGAAAAAAATGTAGGTTAATAATGGCCACATTTTAAAAGCATTTTGTACTATACAGTGGAAAGTAAAGTACATATTTTGAATAAGAACTGATATGAAATTTCTCGTGAAATTCAAATAAAATCGAAAAGGAGCAAAGTGAATATTTAGTATACAACTCGGTATACAATATGAACTCTGACTAAATAAAACAAAAAGCTGGCAGCATATTAATGAGGAACATCAGCATCTTGACCGAAAACGTTGGACAAAAAATAAATAAATGGGCGTGTAGGGAAAACTTAAAAAAAAAACTACCTAGATCTACCTAGAAAGATTCCTGTAGGATTGTTGTGAATGAGTTTCCAGGTAAACTTGTTAAATACTTTAGTTAATCCCATATTTAGACAAATTCATTTCATTTCCTTGTAAATAGATTATAATTTTATTGTTAAATATCCGTATAATTTAGTATTAAGGCACTGTATAAATTGAAAGTTTCTCATTATACCTCCATTCGTTTGAAAAAGTTACTGTGTTAGCGAAACGCGTCACTTTAAGTTTAAATATAATGTAGATTTAACAAAATAAGATTGTTTGATTTCATAATTTACTATGGATCTACATCAAGTAAAAGCCTCATCTATTCAATTAGTATATTACATAACGTGTGCGGAAAGTGACATTTTTCACACGAGTGGGAAATATCGTAGCACGAGGTATGAGCCGAGTGCGACAATCACGAGTGTGAAAAATCACTTTCGCACGAGTAATGTACAGTATTTTTCCTACGATCACGTGATAATTTCACCAAATAATGTGTAATCAACATCTGACATATTAATACACAAAATGTTACAATTAAAGTCAACATAATTGATTTCAAAATTAACAATAACTATCAATAGTGACCAAAATTCAAGTAGTTTAACCATATAATATAGGTGGGTTATTACAATTATTAATTGGTTGGATAATTATAGAAATTGAAAGTGAAATTATTATTGTTCATCATACTTCATACATACTTATCATGGATACCTTTCAAGATAATTACATTTTCCTACTATTATAACAGGTTATTTGGATTAGTTGGTACAACATCGGACTTCTGACGAAGAGAGTACGCGGTTTTGATCCTCGACCGCGCCCTAAATTTTTTTTAATCAAGAAAATGACAAAAATTTCACTTTTCAAATAGATCGCTTTAAATTTAGATATTACCTATAATAGGTAAATCTCTAAAAGTCTACACACTTGTTACATAAATAACTATTTACCAGCCAAATATTTCAGTTTTAATATAATCATACTATTATGTATTATCTTTTCTCTTTTCGGAAAAACGAGTACGATACTGATAAACGTCTACCTGATGTGGGCTTTGGTCTTGAATCATTAATTCAAAACAAAATATAATGGAACGAAGTAAAACCAGGGTATTTATAGATTTTTATTGTAGGTGAATTTTACTGTGTGCAATGGACTTACCACGTGATATTTTTGTTAATTTATTGCTGGGTCTGTTCCACGAACAGGGTATAAAGGTGTTGTACGAACTGAGATTAATTGTTTTGATTAATTTTGGAACACGCCCATCGCTCACACTCACCCTCAAAGTTTTAAAAATAATTTTTCGATTTTTTATTCTCGGACAGGTTGTTTGTCAAATAAAACAAGTCTTTTGTTATTAGCGGAGATCAAAGAAACGCAAAGCTTCAACTTCCATCCAGTTCGTCGTTGATGTTTAACTATCATTCAATAACGTACCGAATGGAAATAGGCCTAAGTAAATAAAGTAGCGATACAGTGAATTTTTATTTTCTACAACGGACCAGGTCTGTGTTCGATTTGGCATTATGTCTGTAGTGAAAGGTCCTTAGTTTGCCCTCGAGGGGTAGGTAATAGGTGGGCTCAAATACTGGGAATTATATAATTTGATGTTTTGCGGGGTTGCCAGGCTATTTTTAAGAATTTCACTGACATGTGTTTGTTTAATTCGAGGGGTAAACCGCAAGTGTGCACCGCAGTGGAAGTATTTGGAAGATTAATACAGAAATTAGACGAAGTACGGTGATAATAACGAATTTAGAATTATTGAATAGGGGTTACAAACTGAAAGAGCATGTAGAAAATGCGAAAATTGGCGTAAAATTGGGTCGTTGGAGCTTTAGTTTTCGAGATACAGTGTGTTAAAGTTTCCCATACAACAGGTAAAATGTCATAAAAATCAATGCTATTGAGTGTTTTCAGACATTATAAATGTTTGTGCTCGTTTTGGACGCGTGTTGCATTACAAAAAGGTTGCATGCGTTCTTACATTGTCAACTATCTCGAAAACAGTGCACCCTTCAACAAAAACGTATGTGGAAGTTTGGTGGAAGTATGTGGAAGTTTTTTCAAAGGTGGAAGTAGTTGTACAAGATTTTTGCCGCCGGTTTACCTTTCGGTTTAATTTAGGTACTTTGAATCAACATTGTTATTTGGTTTCAATAAAATTATGTTTGCGAAATATTTGTTTCCTTAGTTTGGGCTATTGTGTCTAAATTTGTAAATTTTTGTGAACAAAAATTCATAAGCAACAATATGGTGCTCTTCCACATATCTCTTTTTGTCGCACAATGTTTTATATCCTTTTGTGAGTATACTTTTCAAGAGTTTCTTTCATCAAAAGTTTTGAAATACAAATCATTATCTACGAATATTTCTAGCTCACCTCATTCCCGAGATTACATTAAAAGTGTCCTGTCAGCCGTAATATAATCAAAAATAACAAACATGTTTAGCAGTCTTCGGGTACTGCTACTTATACTGATAGAAGTGAAAACTAAGTAACTTGTGAATTGTATTGTGGAGCTATTGAATTATTATTTTTGGTTTATAAAAAAATATGCATATAATAGTTGACATTTCACATCAACAGAAATTGCGTTATATTGTACTGACCTTATTCTACACTGTCCTGCACAAGTATGGAGTATTAAATGATTCGGCACAATATTTTTGGCTACCCAAATTAAATAAACTACCTCATATTCACCCAAAAAGTACAAAGTACACGTATAATGGCTCATGGAAAGAGTGACGATGACGCGAGCTCCATGACTTGTTCACCCAAAAAGTACACATATATTAGCCATTTTTCTTTGAACTCAACCATACAAACCGGGTTAACAATACTTTGACGTCACGGTTAACTTTTTTGACGTAACGGTTTGTAGAAACTCAGAAATAAACAAACACCTAACCTCCAATAAGAAGCTGGTTTGTGTGTGTTAACTGTTACGTCATGGTTTGGAATACAAGTCGAGGAATATTGACTGGTTAACTTATAGTTAACCCGGTTTGTGTGGTTCAAAGTTGGTGTTCAAAGAAAAATGGATATACACTATATACATATGGAAAACGTGACGATGACATATGCAACACTATATACGCTTCATTATTAATTAGATTGCATAACCAGTAGTATTATAGGTGGTTGCATAACATGGGAAGCGTGACGATGACGCGAGTATCATGATTTTTGATCATCAAAAAAGTGCTTAATGCACCTAAATTTTACAATAATCATTGATTTAAGTAGTATACTAGCTTAAAATTCAAGTCAAGTCAGTTTCTTAGATCGTGAAATTAATACCTTTCTTCGAAACTAAGAATATATTGGGCGTGCATAAATTTGACGCTAAAATTTCACTTAATCTTTTTCTCACATTATGTACCTGCTTGTAGACCCTTAAATTCGACGCTAGGTACCTCTACTACTAATCCTTCTACCTGTATTATTTTGTATAAAAATATCAGAAAATAAGAAATAGAAAACTAAAAAAAAATAAGAAAACCCAGGCCAAACCCGGTTGATCAAAGTGTAACTATGTATAAAAATATCAGAAAATAAGAAATAGAAAACTAAAAAAGACAAGAAAACCCAGGCCCCAACCCGGTTGATCAAAGTGTAACTATGTATAAAAATATCAGAAAATAAAAAAGAGAAAACTAAAAAAAAAACAAGAAAACCCAGGCCCAAACCCGGTTGATCAAAGTGTAACTATGTATAAAAATATCAGAAAATAAGAAATAGAAAACTAAAAAAAGACGAGAAAACCCAGGCCCAAACCCGGTTGATCAAATATAAGCTTAATCCTTAAAGGACCTAATCCTTCCGGCATCGTCCAATTTAAGGGTATCTCTTCTGGGATACAGGTATTTAGCGTCCAATTTGAGGCCGCCCAATATATTCGATGGCTACATATTATGGGACTTGCGCCAATTTACCTGAGTCAATCCTCTGGGCTGAAGGGGGGATGAGTTGCGCCAAGATAACTTAATGGGGTTTTCCAAAATACTTATGAAACATTTTGTAAATATTTTGTTATGAGTCCATTACAAGTAATATACATAGGACCTTAATATATCGTTTGTCATAGATATCGGCTACTCTATATATTCTTTATTTTACAATTGCGGAAACAATTCGGTCTAAAGCAAAACAATTTATCGTGAGTGATTGAAAATTTTAAATTTCGAAAGAATAATGTCTTGACAAATGGAAATTTTGTGATGTAGGTAATGTGTGCATTGCATAAAAATATTGATTAGGTACATTACACTTACAGATTAAAGACTTAAATCAGCAAATGCTTATATAAGAGATGAATAATTATTTTCCAGAATAACTAACAAATTTGTGTGTAGGCATGAAATCGAGTTATTGGTACAGGTATTAATAAATACTCGACACCCGACCGTACTTCAACCGAAATAAACAAGTTTAACTCGTATTTTACGATATAATAAGTAAGGTCAGTACCTGAATATCAATGAAAGTATGATGCTCACAATTTGTAAATTTACGAAACACATTCACGTAGAATTTTAAGTATCTAACTAGCTATGAATGTTCTTGGCCATGCTGCCAAATCACGAACGTTCTAATTTTGTCCAATTATAATATTATATTTATATTTGAATGGTAACATTGGCTCCGATTTGGAATAATCCTACATCAATAATAGACAAAAAAAGTCAACTATAGTGTATTTTTATTATATTGATAGCTGAAGAGCTCATTATAAATTCAAAAACGTGACTGAAACACTTCAGGGTGATTCAAAGAATTAAACAGAATTGTTAGCGCTTCTTCATGTAAATAAGTGTTCAGTTAGCCACTTTCGCCAGATTCTTTCTGTATAATGAAACGCAGGTTGTGAGGACAATAAAACCCTAATACCCTTACCATTCAAATATATTTAGAAGTGATAAATTTGCCGTGACAGTGCAGTGTAGTTGGGTTTAAATATCCTACTTATTGTCCATATTTATTCGCTTTTGGATAATTGAGATAGAATTGATTTATTTTATCCTCCCTATATTCCTATGTCCGCCTATGGTTTATTGCTTTCTGGGGGCCCGAACCCTTTTGCGGAATCAGCCCCAATGTAATATTGGAAGAAATAAGTAAAGCCGAGAAAAAGAGAAGATCTGACCATTGGAAAGATCTAGTAGGACTTATACAATCAAAGACTCTTCTGGGTAACTACAACCTGTTGAGATCAAAAGAATGCATAAGTCAAAGTAAAACTGCGCTAAGAGTTTTGACAGGGATCCTAACGGGACATTGTCGCCTGAATGGGCACCTGAAAAAGCTCAAAATAGTGGAGGAAGAAGAATGCAGATTTTGTGGAATGGAAGAAGAAACCTCCATCCACATACTTTCCAACTGCACAGCACTCCAGAATCCTAGAGCACAGCACCTGGGAGATTACTGGATAGAAGAGGAACATTTGCCTAAGTTGAAGCCTGCAGACATCCTAAAATTCCTCCGGGAAACAGGACTAAAGGAACTACTAGTTTCTGAGACTCTCCTCAGAAACTGAGTAGAAGTAAGGGGGCACAATAGATCTTTTAGGTCTCAGTGAATGTCACCCCAAAAATCACACATACACATACATACATGGTTTATTGCGGTTTTAGGGTCTCTTACCTTAAATCAATATGATTAAAATACATTAAAGTAATCAAAAATACAAAAAAATAATATTAAAATCTAGAACCGGTAAAGTATTGACAACATTATCCACAATTTACTTTCCTGGTGATGAAATCTAGCAAGTTACACAATACACATCCCTAAGTTGTTCTTCCAACTCAATTTAAGGCAGGAGCTGTGTCCAGAATCTTATTTTAGGACCAGAAACTATTTCTAAAGAAATTTTGTCCAAACTTTGTTGGCCCCGCTAATTTTGTTTGGGCTAAGGAACTGTCGAGGGAACAGTGCAGTAACCCCAGTTAAATTCTTTAATATCTGCTACACAACTACAAACTTGAAAATAAAATAAGTAAAAAATCAAGTTAACCATTATTCATGATAAAGATAATAATGATGTAGATAAAGCATTAAACGCTAAAAATTGATTCAGTAGGTCTTGAGTACCAGTCAACACACCACTCTCCTCATCAACCTAGCGCATTGTTCAGACAAAAAATTTAAATCGTGGGGCGTGTCGTAACCTGAGAAAATTTATAAATAGTGACATGAGCGGTTGACTGTTAACAAAAAGTTCAGCTGCACCACGATTGTATTTTTTTGTCTGATCAATGCCCTAGATTGGCGAGAAGAGGGGTGTTTTGACTAGGTACTGTAACAATTAGGTAACAATTAGGTTGGGCATTGGGCGCCAATTTTGTTACCTCTTATTTATTTATTTAATAATAAGGCAAGATAAATTGCAACGACGACTCAATGTGGAGAGCACCTCAGGTGTGAATTCGGAGACCAAACTAATATCAATTCAGGGAGTAGTCTTACCGGTTCGCGGGTAATCCTACTTTATTTAAGTTATTGAAGTTATATTGAAGTTAATGAGATAATAAATGAAGTTAAGAAACGAAATGAATTTAATAAGTTAATAAATCAAGTTAAGAAATGTAATTAAAGTTAATCAAGAAAGGTAAGTGGGCGCCACCCTGAATAATATTAGTCGACTTGTTTTTCACCTCACCACTCTCTATCAACAAACCTGGAAATGTTGGAAGGGAAGGAATATGAACAACGTTGTTAAATTTACAAGTTGTATAATGATTAAAAAAAAAGATCACAGGAAAATATATATAAAAAAAATGATGGTTTTTTGTGTTGAAGCACGTTGGTTTTAAAATTAGTTTACTGGTTACTTCCCTTGATTTTCCCACGTGTCTGATGGCAGGTACAAAGTTCCAGACTCAGTCTCAGTCTCAGGTATGTCTCAGGTAACTCAGGTAACTTCAGGTACTCAGTAAGTCTCAGGTAACTCAGTAAGTAGGTACTCAGTAAGTGCATTCACATTGAATGCACCTTAGAAAAGATAAATTTTTGAGGTAAATCTTTCACAATAAATTTAAAAATTATTAACCTTATCGGTTGATGGTTCACAGGAGAAAAAAAGCTTATTTTAACTACTCGCTATTAAATTGAACCATGCGATGAGCAATCGACATACGTTATATATTCCTCTCCTGTTCACATGCTCCGCTTCGAGAAAGAATTTACGTATCCGTAGTGTGTTCTTAATTTCTATCTCTGTAAATGTAAAAATTTTGCCTTTTGAAGCGATCTGTGCTACAGGTTTTCGACGAGAATCACATGTTGATAGGAGAAAAGGACTGGCTACTCGCCGTCCGGTAGATATTTAAATATTACAATGATAGTGGTCAAATATAACGTTACAGTACCCAAGACCTACCGAATTATTCTTTATCGTTTATTAAAACCACACCATTATTATCCTTATAAGATCTTTCTGGACTCAGTAATTGTCACCCCAATATGCATGCATCTTTATTTCCAACAAAAAACTGTGTTTTCTTTTCACCTATTTTATTGTTTGTATAAAAATGGGTTAAGAGATGATCTATTCATAATTTCTGGTAATTTTGTGAATGTTTTCATAGTATTTATACTTCTCTATTATATTTCGTGTGATATTTGACAATGAAAGTCTAGGAATTCGTTGGAGCTTAAAACCTTCAAGAAACCGCGATGGATTTCGTCCAGAGTCCTAGAGCAAACTATATTTCTATCGAAAATATCGGAAAGATACTTCGATCTCTGTAATCATTCAGTTGAAGACAGTGGAATGTTCCGAAACTATCAAGGCAAATATAGAACTAACCTTTTAATATTGGTTTGAATTTTAAGTAAACAATGCAAGGTTAGCAGAAGTGGATAACTGGAGAATAGGAGTTTTGGAAGAAAATTTATTTGCACAGAAACTATGCATCTACTGGTTGCAAGATGCCAATTTCTATCAGAAATCAAAATATTTGATGTACTTACCCGTTTAATAGTATTATTACATAACCAGAAAAGGAATTTCTGGCAAAAACATAACAATCTGCGCTGATAGACAAGCCCTATTAGCCTTGAACAGACAACGTGTTATATCGGGGCTAGTACTAGAGTGCCACCAAGATTTAGCTAACGCCTCGGCAGATAACAATATTATCCTGAGGTGGTTAAAGGGTACGACAAGAGTAAAGGTAATATCATTGCCGATTCTTTAGCCAGGGAAGCGACTGGACTAAAAATTTTAGGGCCCAGTGACACCTACGGCCTACGACTTCGACAATTGCAGAACTAGCCAAACGTTACACCTATGCTCAATCTCTGAGATTGGGATGGAATCAAAGGATTACCCTGGGCGACCCTGGGAAGCTGGCGCCGAAGAAATATTTGGCGATGACCAGGAAAAACCTACGTTTAACAGTAGGATTTCTGACTGGTCACTGTCAACTCAGGAAACACCTCCATACTATGGGGCTACCTCTATGCAGGATGTGTGAACAGGAATATGAAACTGAGGCATAGCTTATGCGAGTATCCGGAGTTGTCGTCAATAAGAGAGTGTGTGTTCGGTGAGTCTTGGTCTACACCTGCCGATATAAAGGAGATGTCTCCTAGTGACCTGTATACCTTCCTGGGAAGGACAGGATGGACGATGGCTTAGGAAGACAACTCCTCGGGAGGATGTACAATGGGTCACATGTGGCCTAAGTGCTGTGAGCCTACACTCACCCTCCCTGCTCTACAGATACAGATAGTATATTACATGAAAAGAGTTGTAAATAGCATTTCAAGCATCGAAAATGCATTGTAACTCGTGTATTGTAATGTATTTTTTCTACGTCTTCTACGAATTTAATGAGAATAAGAGATTTATGCAGGTTGTACGAAGACTTTGTACCAAGTGCTTGGGAGAAGATCTAGAGAATGAAAATAATGGTTCTTCATATAGAATTTTTTTTAACGCCCTTTGTTAACAACACCCTGTATCATATAACAGGGGGTGGCAAACCATGGTCAATGGTCGTCCAAAATGTAAAATTTTAGGATAAAAAGAAAAGTCAAATGAAAACAAAACTTTGAGATTTTAATTGTACTTAAATTAAACTAATAACATTTTTCTTGGGCTTGATTTTCGTTTATTTATTTTTGCCTCCAGGTTGGGCAGTTGCCCCTCCCTTTCCTTCCCTGGCTACACCCATGACCTGTAACACTGTAACTTACATTAGGTGGTAATTGTAAATTCAGTAATAATCTGCATTGATGTTATTCACTATTCACAATTCTGGGAGTAGAAAAATATGATTCAATATCTGTGGGAACATATAGAGCGAGTAGTAGTTGTTTCTACTTAAGAACATGTGAGGACACTCTTTGAATTTAAGCATTGTACATTGAGTCCACACATTTTCACAAAATACAGTACAGCCTTCACTAGTATAATACCTTGAAACTTCAAAAGACACACGGTATCTTATCTAGGTATAACTGGGTTGGAACTTAAAAACCCCGAAAAAGAATGAAGCTATTATTCATTGCTTATGTACGGTGATATGGCGTTGATTATTTATGGCTACAACTAGGAGTAGGAAAGGATGCTTTTAAAAAAATCATGGTTACATGCAAAGTAGAAAATGGCAAAAATATTGGCCTGTTTTCTGCTATATTTATTGCACTTCTCGGTAATATTGTTTGTGTTTGTTCGTGGTAACCCCGCGTAGGGAAAATATGAGACTTCACTAGTAAAATATTCCTCGATGATATACTGTTATAAGTGTACGTTTTTTAAAAATTCAAAGAAACGTCCCTGGACGGCTATTAAATGTAATAGATGACTAGACACGGCAACGTTGCATCTGTTATGAAAGATGCACCTGGCCGCAAATCCAAGATAACCGAGTAAGCGGCGGCGAGTCTCGTTTTGTATTTTATTTCTTTGTTTTATTTAATTTTCATTTCCTTCGAGCACTACTTTCTTGAGTAAACGTGAAACTTATAAATGGAAATTTGTGTACGGAATTTAGAAGTGTTATTAGATGTAGAATCTCCTTTTCTTCGCCGCTTTTTTTTCGGTTACGTTTTACATAATAATATAAAAACAAGTCGAAGTTTTTGTACTGCAATATTTTATGTTATGAAATCCGCTTGTAGCGATGAGTTAATCTGATGATTATTCAATGCTAATAGCGGTAAAAGTTTTGTATTTTTTCAACGTGAATCCAATTACAAAATGAGAAAAGTTTTTTGTATAGTTTGTCTCAAAGTATATCGTCTTAGCTTTTGCCAGCAATCATAAAATTAATGGGCCAATTCTAATAAATAATATGGCCAATAGCCCCGCCAATAGCTGATGTAGAAGAGATCGCCAGTGGCGGACTATTTGAAATTATTTTAAAAAGGATCAAATTCACAAATATCTATTCTTTTGTATATTTATCATACATTTTTTATTTATTTGTGAAGACCATTTCTATAAACTTTTTTCCTTCTTCCTCCTAATTGAGAGATTATTAAATACTATTAAGTTAAAAAAACTATAACCAGGCCGACAGGCCCGCCCTTTCCTTGTCACTCGACTGTTGTTGGGCTTCATTACAGGTAAAATTCTTTTAAGAAGGTGGTAAATGGACGTATTTAGAAGATTGCTGTCGAAAGCGGAGACGATATACTTTGAGACAAACTATAGCAGTTTTCATTCAATACAGGGTTATTCATAAATAATGAGGTAAATTGTAACTAGGTACTATACGTTTCTTGGGACGAAAATAATATTTTACTTTTACTGAGACTGCCGGTCAAACTTATGAGAATAATAAAAATGATACCTACTAACTGAAAATTCGACCAAAGCTGGCGGTAGCAGTATTTTCAAGTTTTAAAACGTCTGGAAAATAGTGCGAGAAAAAAAGTCTCTAGCTAAATGAACATAAAACAAAATACATGATAATGAAAACAGGTAATAAGCAACTGGAGGGAGAACTGACTTTCGGAGTATTTTAGACAATAAAGAGTAGGTACACTATTGAGAATACAAACGAAATAAGCTACCTAGGAATTGATAGGTATCAATAACAGAAATAATAAGTCGGAAGAAATTGATACAAGAATAACGAAAGGAAACAGGAGCGCAGGAGCACTATTGAAGACATTTGAATCGAAAACGGTATCGTGAAAAACAAAAAAAAACAATCTATCAAACGACAGTCTTATATGGAGCAGAGCTGTGGATCATGAATAAAAAAAAAGAGAAATTACTAGATATGTGGGAGAGAAAAATACTCAGAACAATATATCGGGAAAGAAAAGTAGAAGATATCTGGATCAGAAGAACAAATGAGGAGCTCATGGAATTGTCTGAAAGCCCTCCGATATCGGCAGTAGTAAGGTCGCAAAGTATAAGATACTTAGGGCACATAGAGATACTTGCAAATAGCAGAGCAATAAAAGAAGTACTTAGAAGAGGAGCTGGATGTAAAAGAAAGAGGGAAAGACCAAAAAAGTGAATAGAAGCAGTAAAAAAGGACCTAGAGCTGTTGAACATACGCAGATGGGAAGAGGTGGCAAAACATAAAAGAGAATGGAGGAAAATAGCCAATCAAGCCTTAGTCCTTCATGGCCTGTAGAGCCGTTATATAGTTTTTTTTAATTCTGTGTTAGGTGTTAATGAATATTTGGTATCAAGTAGATATTTTGCTTAATATGATTTATCTGGTTGTTCTAATCTGTGTCTAATTTCAAAATTTCAAATGATTTGACCAACATAGACAGCATCACATTCTGGACAATTGAGTTAATATATCCCAGACTTTTTTTGGGAATATTTTCTTTTTTACATTCATCAATTTTTCACTTACATCGCTTTCTGTTTTAAAAGAAATTGTTGTATTTGTTGTTGATATATTAGTTGTAATGCCACTTTTTCCTCTTTTTGAATAATTTATCTATTTATTACTGGCACTAGGTAATTTTAAAATGGCCTTTTCGCGCGCGCTTACATATTATAAATTTCAAATCCTCCCAACTTCTCTAATTTTATGAATTTCAAAAAATCATCCAATTAAAAAAATGTCAATTCGGAAGCCTTTATCACTAACGCCTTTCTTCGTTTCAGGGTGTACTACTGTCTAAAGCGACGCAGACTTTTCAAAGTCTTATTAATAGATAAATTAACTAGAATTTCTCCACCACTGATGTCATCAATACTTAACTGAACGTTACCCAACCTTATTATGAATCACTGTAAAATAACAATCACATAATATAGACAAGAACAGAAGTGGTGAGGCTCCTATGTATGGGAATCGAGGACAATACTTAGAGCTTGTAATTATTTTCCTTATATGCAACTAGTAGTTGCAAATCTACCTTGAACTTCCGCATAGACTGAACATCAATGACGACTGAATGAAGTCTCGTTATTTTCTTCCAATTAAACGTGGATTGTAGGATGAAATAAACCACTACTACCTGGCATTTCTAAGTACCTAACCTTTATACGCATTTTTGTCGATTGTTAGATCCTGTTAGACGGTCAACTACAAGGGGCGACCGATTTGTAATATATAATGATATTGTTTTTCTCCTATTGACATTAGACGTCAGTTTAGTAACATGTATCTATCTTAGATATAATACTTTTACTGCCTAGTTCTTTTTCTTGAAATCTTGCTCTGATTCTCAACTAGATAGGCACTTTGTTCTATCCCATTGCAACCTTTGCAGATCTATTGTAGTCCTCCCTATATATATTTTCTTTTTCGGGCCGAGATGGGAAACTCATGTTCGAATGGGTCCTAACCAGTACCCAGACAGTGCTGAACTGATCCACACGGAATGCCTACCAATCAATCCCAACTCAAACTCGCCGCTACTCCCGCCTTGGAATCATTACCCTAGCATACTTCAAGACGGTCGGAGGTCCCACACACACGCTCCGTCATCTCCCTTCTATCACTCCTGCCATATAGAGTCCTTCTCTTTCCCTAATCATGCTCTCTACTGCGCCACTTATCTCCATCCATTCCTCCTCGCCCCTCCCAGCTTATTTTCCATTTTTTCAGATCTTCCTCGTTCTTCCAGCATCTTAACACATGTCCCACATCATCCTCCACTTCACAGTCCTATATTCAGAGCTCGATATCTAGCTTCTTTTTATTAGACTTATATTAGCTTGGATACCGCCTTCCTTGCGTAGCTTTCTGCCCTAGGTTTTTCTTCTCCAAGTATGTGAAACCGCTCCCTTGCTAGGCCTTAGCACTCACAGAGTATGTGCTCCACGGTTTCGTCTTCTTCCTGGCAGAACCTACATAGGCTGTCATCTGCTAGGCCTATTGGGTGCATACATGTTTCGTCAGCCTACAATGTCCGGTCAGCATTCCCACCATCATCCTCGTCGTTTCTCAACTTTGGCAGTTTAGCCGAAGGGCTTTTGAGGAAATATTTAGCGTGCCTTTGTCCTGGGATTTCATACCACCAGCGCAACGCCTGGTTGTTCATTCATTTGTGGATGCTCTCCTTAGTTAGGCTTTTAGCAATTCCACACAAAGATTCTGGTGACTTGCACTTGAGGCGCAAATATACAACCTGTGCTTAAACGTGGAGAAGCGAGGAGCCCCTCAATCTGTGTTTGTGCTGCATATAACTGATATCGCGATTTAACAGAGGGCGTTGTTAGATTCAGCTTTATTTTCAATTAAAATGCCACATCACTTCTGAATCTTTTAGAACAAATTTATTTCCCTTTTGATCAGTTCTAAATTTATGAAAAAACATTTAAGTTGGTTATTAGGATGTTCTGAACGTACAGTATATAGACATAACGGTAAGACTGGCTCTTATTGCTTGCGAATACGTTTTAGCGAAAAATTTTAAGTCAGGAAATATGTAGAAATGACAAACAGTACCGAAATGTTCCGCATATAAACTAGTTTTGAATCCAATAATATTCTCATTATTCGATGATTTCTGTTGATTTAATCGAGTTCGGGTTCAATGTAAATGCGGAAAGTTGTTTGGAAAGAGCATTTATCTGATGCTCCATGCTCTATATTTTGACGTTGAATTGACTTTTAGAGAAGAAAATTACTATATTTTGGAGTTTAAATGGGAGATGAAGTTGGTATTTGAGAGATATTTTGTCACATTTTCAACTTTATTTTGGAATAAATTTCAGTCGCATAAAATATGATTAAACAAAAATAATAATATGGAAACTTTCAACTATCTATAAAATATTTGGAAATTTATAGTCTTTAATGTAGTAGCTGTCCCATTTCGGCAAAAAATATTTATTGACTGTCTCTATATTGCAGTTGTAAATCGGTCACAAAACATAAATATTGTGGAAAGAATTACCGACGAAAGAAATATATTCAACGCTTTTTCAAAAAATACATCGATCTTTCAAAAAAAGTTTGAATAAGTAATGGACCGAACTAACTGGAGATATCACCAAAAACAGTTTGGAGAATAAACAAATTAAAGACGCTTTTGCCGTATTTCACCAACCATTTCCTAAAGTTAATCGGATTTTGGAATTGCCATAATGTAGTTTACGTTTCAACACTGGCTAAGAATGATGGGAAATACCCAATTTTAGTACATTTTGGGAAATACCTTACTTGACATTTGTCGGTTATTATCTTGACTGATAGTAAGTCAAGTTTGCAGAATTTTTATTGTTTGTTATTATCCCGTTTTGTAGAACGTCTCGAAAGGTTTGATAGTTCATCATAGTCTTAAAATGAAGGTCCCGGAAAACGAGTAACTACCTACAATGATCTTGAGCTCGATATTGAGGCATTGGATGAAAAATATTTCTTTTCATACATATATTGAATAACCTTATTTACCTTTAAGTTTTTTGTCTTGAAAACCGATAATGTATTATTATTCTTCTAAGAAAAAGCCACCATTGTTGAGATTTAGTTGAATTTAAAGAATCTCATTGTACTGGAAAAAAGTCGTCAAACTACAAAATTGTAAAGTTGAACCCAGAGGTACCCAAATTTTTTTTCTGGTGGACAATTTGCCAGGCTCTTCAGTTTTAGGTTGACCCCGTGCAAACCAGATATTTATTTTTTGCAAATTCATCAACTTCAAACGTTTTTTTGGCAGCTGGATTGTTACTAAATTTGAAATATTCAAATTTTCAACAACTGTAATGAACTGAAAAACATATTTTCTCCCATTTCGTTCAATATGGACTTGCAATTAATGTTCGTTGACTTAATCCTCTTGCATATCTCGTGGACCCCTGGGGGTCGATATAGATCATTTTGGTAATCACTGGTTCAACCAAATCATCCTTTTTTGCATTGAATACATTAAGATTCACTATGAATGAAGAATTGCTCATTTTTTATTGAGAAATAGACAAATTTCGAATTATTTTCAATTCCATGTTTTTTTATACGTTCAATAAACTATTATAGTTTATTTCTTAATGTCTGACAGCACAGTAGCCTCATTAAATATTCAAATAGAAATTGATCTTTTACAGAGTGATCCTAAGAATTTTACAAGTAAATACTAAAATTCTAATGCAAAACAAGTAGGTGTCTGTATTCGTTATCTATACATCCCTGTTTCAGCTCAAAATACAATTTGGTAATAAAACTGAAAAATGCCAGATAAACGATAAATATTGCGGCAGTGGCGGAGATTACGATATTAGTTTATTCTGCTTATTTAATTAGATTCGGTCGACATTACAGTTGAAATAAAATTCATTCGTTCAGGCCTATTAACAAGTTACATTTCCATTTTTATTAAATTAAATTAATTAAAGAAAATATAGTTTAATTTTCATAATTCAAATTTATTGACAATGAATTAATGTATGTCAAGTAAAGTAAACATACCATTTATAGGAAATATAAAATTCAATCTTTAGTATCATCCTCTTCGCTGGCCATACAAGAATCATCCTCTTTAATTACATGATTCACAGCATCTCTCCAGTTCTCTTCAGTTATTAGTTCACGAACATCTTTCATTTTAAATGTTTTATTATGTCTAGCTACATAACCTTTAATTTGACTAGCATCTGTGACCTTTTCGCGTGCTGTCAGACAATAAGAAACAGACTATAATAAATAATGTATAATAAAAAAAGTACCTTTTGAACAAAACTAAAGCACTGTATAGTGTAGAAATAAATTATTTTAATCTATAGACAGTCTGCGCGCTTCTAGAAAAAAGTGAAACTTTTGCTTTTTATCATTCAAAAAAGATCATAAACAAATTTCGCGTTTAGCGACTGACCTTGAACAGGTACGAACATTTACAATTGTTGTCCATAATAACTTTGCTTAGTGAATAGCCCTGTATGTCAATAACTTACTTCGTTTTTGAGATAATATGGCGCTGAATGTACGAAAGGCCATGCTCACTAAAAAAGGTTGTAATTTTTGTTTTCATATAAGAATGAAGTATCTAATAGATCTGGTTGGGTTTATACGTTCATAAAAAAGACACAACTTTGGGTCTTTTCTGCTACAAGCCAGGTAAAAATGACTGCTAAAACTTCCGACAAATACAACACCTTATCGCTATAAGTTTCTAATCCGGAAGTTGTGAACTTAGAGCGGCCCGACTATAATTACTATGAAAATTTTTTGTCAATTCCAAAAACCAATCAAATTTCTTCATTTTATATCATATGAACAGTCTCAGCCAATCATATCAACATTACACTGAAAACAGACCATGGGCAATTTTCACACGTTGCCATGGATACATATTGATTTATTTCGATTTTGAAGTTTCGAATATTTAATATTTCGAAATGTCACGATTTGGTTGTAATACTGAAACAAAAAATTTTCTATCCGAATAACCCTCGGACATTGATAAATGCTCAAAAATTTTATGACAACTTTCTCAAGCTTGTTGCTTGTAGGCAACAGACCTCCGCCTACGGCGTCGGTCTGTTTCCAAGCAACAAGCTTTCGAAATCTGTCATAAGATTTTTTCGAACAATTATCAATGTCCTTGGGTTATTACTACTGAAAACAAAATAAATATATCAACTAATAGGAATTTATATGATGGCTTTAACAAAACGGTGTGAGAACTGACGTACTATATGTTTCTCAGTGTAAATATTGGGTAATTGTTTGATCTAGTACGATAACACAAAGGTAGAGGGCAGCTTTCAGACTCTCTATTGTTCTAATCCTGATGGCCTACTCTGAACTTTAACTATTAAAAGTTTTGGTGCATGACGTGGGTCAACTGAAAACTTGTTAATACTGTTTTGATTACAATATTCCATGATACCAGATGATACTTATCAATATTGAATATTATATGGATTTCTGAAAATATACTATCAATTTCTTTAATTCCTATTGTAAGGTGAAACTTCTTGTCTTTATCTTCTCTAAAATAATATAGGTCTATTCCAACCGCAATTAGAAACTGTCAAAAACGATCGGAGAATAACTGGTCATAACCAACAACCAGTTCACTTTCGCGTAATTCCTATCACTGATTACAATGCCCTCATCGATCACCTCCCGCCCTCACTTCCCGCCCTCACATCCCACCCTCAAAAATAATGTGACCGTTGATCTATTTTAAATGAATACTTTTTATATTGAAAAATATAACACATTGATAAATATAATACCTATTTCTGGAGGGGTACATTTTTCTTGATTTATTATTCGCGAACTTAATATCCATCCGACTTTATCTGACATTTATTTATGGGTGATTCTACAATAAGAGGTAATTTGTGCGGCAATCAGTTTAAAACAGTGTTTGTATTTTATATGCTGCTATTTTTCACAATAAATCACATCATCTTGGTGTATTTTATTAAATAACGTCACAATTGAATGCCTAATTAAAACTAATTTTTCTGAAATTCCTTACAAAGTCTAAAAAAGTCTCTACCCTGGCCTGTCCCCTTGTCGGTTTCAGTTCAACTCTCAGCCAATACATACTTTTTTTGTATCAGTTGCTAAACCAAAGTATGTTTAATAGGTATTTAAATAATTATACTTAGTATTATCAAGATGGAATAAATTAATTTTGTTTATTATCAACTATTTTTTAAACTTAACTTTTGTCCCGCTTTTTTTGTGTATCTACCCTGGCATATTTCGTTTTGCTACTATAAACATAAATTCAAGACGACCATATTGCAAATAGCGCCCAGAGGCAACTTTCGACGTTAAGTTAAGTTAGCGTTGTTTCGACGCGAACGTGAAGTGCAGTGGTTTGGCAAGGTGGCTATGTCTTTCCATTGGTAAGTCATAAAACTAATATTAATTTAATTTATTTGCATTTACTCTCTCCCCTGTCAAGATAACTACCAGGGGAGAGAGCCACTGACAGACAAAGCTAACGTCTTACAGATTATGGCACCACGGAACAATTTAACACCTGAAGAAAGGTTACAGAAGAAACGTGAAGCAGAGAGACTACGATTTCAAAAGATTATACAAAAAGGTATGAATTGCAAAAGCAAAAAAAACATATTTAAAAAAGAAAATAAAAGGAGCCATAAAAAATGTCGAACAAATAACTCCTAGAGAACACCGTAAGGCAAAAAAGATATGGAAAAAGATAGCCAGAGAGCGTGGGCAACGATTTGCCCTTCAAAATATGTCAACACCATCAATTTCAGATGTTGACCATCAGATGCCGCAAAGTAATTTCCGTAGAAGAGTTATTGCCATACTTAAATCAGACCGAGCTAGAAGACGAAAGATATTTAATTAATAAAAAAAGATGGGATAAATAAACTAAAGACTAAATTGGCATATTACAACCTACAACTAACTAATCTCTCGACAGTAATGAAACTCTTCCCACATCGGTGTGTAATGATACTATTACTATACCGTTAATTGAATGATTAGTTTGGTACGTCCAAATCCTCGGAACCTCAGCCTTTAGGCATTGTGTGCTCATGGTTGTACCGTTTATGTGAAGATACCTTATCAGGCTCAACAGTGTTTTCACTAGGTAATTCTTAAATAAATACTCCCTCGGTGCTCTAGTCCTATGACTTTATACTCCAATCAGACAGTTCTCCTCCTCCATGCACAACCAACAGCTAGGCTCACTCCTATATATGCCAATTGTATGTATGTGCTTCCTTAGGGTAATGTTACCGGTGAGTAATCTTGTCACTTTCCTCTTCTGGCCCCTGCTGAGGTTTAAGATTGCGTTAGTCAACGATTCTGGGTTTTTTTTGACCAGGAGTTTGCTGTGCTTTTGCTTTGACACGTGGTTCTAGTACGTCTACTCCAAATTATTGTTAAGGATCAGTAAATGCAGTTTAATTATCGTTAGACCATTTACCATAATAGTATGTTGGCGTTTCAAGTAAAGCTTTTATTACGACTATTAAAATTATAATTTATTTTTTCGAAAGTTTTCATCCAGCATTACAATTCAATTAATTAAAAATTTAATGAACTTAAACTGCTTATATTTCAGTGATATTTTCCACACAAAAAAAATTACTTGTATTGCAAAGCTGGTTAGTTCTATTGGAAAATTCGGAACAAAAGAAAAATAGTCTCCAATAACAAAACCCAATAGCACGATCTATTCGAATCGGAAATTGATTTTTCAAAACAAAAAAAAACGTTTTGTGTCCAAAAACAATGGAAGCCCATCATTTTATTTGGATCACAATAGAGTAGAAAAAAAAACAAGGCACAATCGAAGATTTTTGCTTTGATAATTTCTGTTATAACTCATTTCGGACATAGGCATACCGAAATGATTAAACGAGGGTTTTTAAATTATAATTTTCCGTATTATTCTACTTAGGTTAATGAAAAATATCAATTGCACTTTTAAAGAATAAATATAACGGGGTTAAGAGTGTACGAGATAGAAACAAAGTACTCTTTGGTATTCTAGGAATAGTAGATAAACTAGATAAGAGAGGTTAACTGACAGCCAGGCTCTGCTTAAAGTCATAAGCAATCCAACAACTGGGTGTAGAAGGGTAAAAAGCTGTAAATAATCCCTTGACAAACTGATAAAGGACAATGAAGGGACTCTAATACGGGTTCCGGTACATAAGGGGATTCCAGGTAATAAAATTAAGGACCAGTTAGCTAAAGAAGGTTCTAAAGGAGACTTCGGAGACCTTCGGAACCATTTTATGGAATCAAATAGGATTATATAAGAGGGAAAATCAGGAACTGGAGGTTGACACTAGGACACTTCCATACAAAGAGTTTACTGAAGAAGGTAGGCAAGGAACTCTCAACCAGGGCGTTGAAACTGGGTAAGAGACATTTGTAAACAGTTCCGACCAGGTGACGACACTGCCCCATGAGGAAGCATCTGCACAAAATGGGTAAATTTAGTGAACCTATGTGTAGAAAATGTGAACTCTATGAGAACTTCAAGGACTTAGATAGAAGCACTTTGGAGAGAAAATAATACAACCACTACAAGTACTGAAATTTCCCCAGTCAAACTAGTAGCCTAGTGACACGAAGCTTCTGGAAGTAGATATCATGAGAAATAGTACAAATATTTAGTTCTAGGTGTTGTTGAACACAACCTAAGCTGAAACGCCCCTTTTGGTGTTTCGCAATCGGTACCAATATAATTTTGGAAGGAATAGGTTGAAACACTTCAGATCTACTAGGGCTGTTACTATCAAATATATTCCTGGAAACTACAATCAGGGAGATCAAAAGAATGCGTAAACTGCACCAAGAGTTTTGACTGCGGCCTGAATGGGCACCTCGAAAAGCTGGAAATAGGGGCCCACTCACTAGGAAGGAAGCGCGAAGGCTTGAATGCGCGTGGTACGGGGTACAGTGAAAATGTTGTGTGTATGGCTTTCCGCCGTTCGAAAATATTATTATTTTTTCGTTATGTCAGATAGGGACCAAAAATTATTTTATTAATTTTATTACTAGTTAATCTTGACAACGGTAGCTGGAACGCTACCGAAACGTCGAAATAAAAAATAAAAAAAAATTATTGTGGTTTGATTTCCAAAAGAATAAGAGAAAAAAAAAGAATAAGTAATGCCACAAGGAACTTACAGAAGATAAATGTAAAATTATACTGAAATACTTATTTTTTCGGTATAAAGTAGATCTTATTTGAGGCTAATAATCTATAGGCTTATTTAAAAAATATCAGTTTCTGTCAAAACTTTCAAATGATTTACTATAAATATTTAATTAGTTGTTTTAAAGTGATGGAATATTATTGAAGATGTTTTTTTCTGGGTAATGAAAACAATTTTTACCCAAATAGCATCGTTATATTTTTTAACAAAATATTATATTGTGCTTCGTAGACTTTTATAGTTTCTGAAGAACAATTGTATGAAGGTGTGCATAAAGGAGAACAAATTTTTTTACATTAAAGAAATTACACTCGAATAAACCATTTTTTTATATCAAAATTTCCCAAAATTTTCTCGATAATATGGCTGTTACATTCAGCTCCGCCCATGACAAAATTTTTTTTGGACGGACTGTTTACTCTAGATTCCCTTTCCGGAAAATGGCTTTTTGTTTTTATGGCGAGATTTATTCACTTCTCGCGGATCAATTCCCAACAAAAACAACTGTTGTTTTTATTGCTTGAAAATGCCGCTACGTCCGCACTTTCATAGCGCCGCGGTTTGAAAATTTAATACTTTAACTTCACCATCGATGTATATTTCATAGCGAAGTGCTTCAAGATTTAATTTCTCATTAGTGTTTTGATAGAGGAAGTTCAAAAGCTTATTTTTATCATTAAGGGCCAATTGCACCGGTGCTACTTAAGCATTTGAGTAGGACTTGGGATATATGTGTGACTGCACCGCGTCGTAAGTCGTTCTTAACGTAAGTCGAAGTGTAGGTTCTACTTAAGTCCTACTTTTGTGAAAGTAAGGTTATGTCTTGGCACTTGGCAGACCAAATTATCAAAATATAGAGGTACCTAGGAGATTACTGGATAGAAGACACTTACCTAAGTTAAAGCCTGCAAATATCCTAAAATTTCTCCAGGTCTAAAGGAGCTACTAGTATCTGATAATTTCTTCAGGAACTATGTAGAAGTAAGTGGGCACAATAGATATTTTGGGTATCAGTGAATGACACCCCAATATACATTATACATTGTTGCGGAAGAATTCTTGTCTGATAACACAATAGCCACCACATACTCTCCTATATCTGCGAAAAACATGTAGTACATAGTGCTTTTTGAGTCTACTGAATTGGAATCTTAGTTTTTAAAAACTTCCAGATTCATGGCAAAACATGCAAGATTTATTAACTACACGACATGCTTTTGCACGTTTAATGCTACAGCTATGCAACACAAAGAATTTTTATAATTTATCATAAAAATTTACGATGTCAAAATGTTTCCAGCGAATTAAAAAAAAAACTTGGATTCTATGGGGAAATCTACGGTGAGCTAATCTTCATTATTGCATGTACCGAGGGACTCGCTTATGCTCTAGCTGTGTGTTGCTATTTTATCCAGGACAGTAAATGATTTTTATATGTTTAATTGTAGTGAATAGATGAAGCTTTTACTTGATAATGATCCGTACTTCATTTGGTATGTTTGAATTAATGTTTCGCTAACACAGTAGCTTTATCGAACGAGTGAAAAATGTTAGATATATCCAGGAATTTCGAGGAAATTGGTAAAAGTATTAGAAAATGTTTTAGATGGAAATAAAGTGCAAAAGTGCCTGAATACGGAGTTTTACGAATATTAACAAAAATATTGAACAAATTAACCTGGAAATTCATTCATAACAATCACACCTGTACTATCTTTTATGTAAATAGGTTCGATAAGGGAGAAGGGCGTACATGAACTGCGGACCAAAAACCATAAATGATTTTCAAAATTTGTCATGTGTTTTTAATGACCCATGAATTGCGGACCAAGTCGAAAGAGAAGGGCTGCATCCTTGTTTTCTATGATAGATTTGAGTCTGTAGTAGTTTGATGTACGTATTTGTGAGGAAGGCTGCATCCTCGTT
>CAJUYH010002766.1:0-26669 GCA_910591685.1 Galerucella tenella
ATTTCTGTTTGTCCCTCGTATTTGTGTTACATTGTTGTATATATAATAAAATAAAACATAATATTTAAAAGGTTTTATAATTTATATCCCTAGCATGTGTGAAAAACTGTAAAAGTAACTAAATTAGATATGAACCGTTTATTCAAGAATTTAAATCATAAAATTCGAAGGACCTACTCACAAATAAAATGTTTTAATACATTTTCTATGGATTGATATGTTCTTACATATATAATTTGAATATTTTATTGACTTGTTTTGTGAACTATGACGATGCAAAAAAACCTGATTGGTTCAAAATATTACAAAAGGAATTGAGATGTTGCTAAACATGATTGGTTGGTTTGCGTTTTCAAAATATTCATTTGAATCTTGCACGCAAATATTTGGCACGTACTTCCTGAGAAATATGCCTTGAATTGCAGAGTTTTACCCACTTATATTCAAAAAAAGACGGGCAACTATTGTAGTTGTACAATTTATGAAGTGATCTTTAAAAACAAGGGAGAAATTGAACCAAAAAGCTTCTGGAGGACAATAGTGGAGTGGTGGATGCAATAGATAAAGAAGAATTAGAAACAGTAATTAATGAACTTAAAAATGGAAGAGGGCCCGACAACATTCTAGCGGATATGATCAAAAGCATGGACCAAAAAGGAGAAGAAAGAAGTGAAAATACTGAAAAAGATAATAGAAAAACCAATCAGATTGAATTAGAAGAGCACAGAAATACTTGAAGAAAACTTTTCTGCATTTTTGGTCCTCGCGAGTTTAGAAGCAAAACTCAAAAAAAGGAGAAAGGAGTCAGACCAAAAAAGACGTAGGACTCAAGATAAAAAGATAAAAGAAGCAGCAAAGAGGGCACAAAATAGACGAGAGTCAAAAATACACAATAGCCTACAAAAGTTTCTCTTACTTTCAGTAGATATATTAATAAAAAGTTTAAAATACTTTTTTTGCGCCATATTTTTTCACAAAAGAAAAAAAACACAACGTTTAATAGTTCCGTAACCTTAAAAATATCTTTTATTCAGTTCAAATATCTTGGTTTCCGAAACCCTCCGAATGCCTGTTTTCCCTTTTGTATTGATATCGCCCCACGGGCCTAAGAATATGTTTTTACATGATCTAAAGAGTTTTCAAACAGGGATATTTACCTTTACCATGTATGTGAAAGAAAAAAACTACGAAATGGTAAACAAGAAAACCGGTAAGCCGATCCTTATCGTGCCTTTTTGCGGAAAAGAGACTTTACGACATAAATTTTCCGATCGCTTTATTTCCACTTTTTACAGATTTTTATTTTACGATATTTCGGTGTTTATCTTTATAGCCTAATTAACGCGTCAACGGTTATTAGAAAAAAAAAACATTTTAAAATGATTTAACAGCTCTTTCAGTACAAAAGAGGAAAATATAAACATTTCCAGTCTTTTTGAGTATCATTTTATTTTTCCCTTACTTTTCCAGGTTGTCCAGCCGAGTCCGAACCCTGTACAAAAAGACGCTTTGTCTTTAAAATGTTTTAGAAGTCTAGGTGTGGCTTTTAGAAGTGAAAAAACCAAATATTTAAAGCAATTGCATCCTGCACCCTGTATAACCAAAAATTTATACCATAGAAGAAACAAAATAATAAGGTGACGATGAAAAATAAAGGAAAGAACACCGAACGTAAACCCAACGCCTTTCGTTTGTTCTAATTCAGCAATTATGTCGTATGGGCGACCAATTAATTTCGCCTTTTAACTCGGAACTGGTACAGAAACGAAGTGTTCCGCTTTTCAGCAATGATGATACATGCATAGCTTACTAAGTGGTCTGTTGGTATTGTGTCAACGCAGTTACTCGTTTGGCCGTCAGAGTGCACGATTTATCGCTCAATAAATTACAGAAACCATCCTTGTCTAACTCACGTGCCATCACCTACACTGTTTCGCGGGGCGGCGTCGATTTACTGAGGTAATGTACATATCATTGACAGGACCGTATCTCTAATCCTTGAGCGACTGACATCACAATTACAGCTAATCTTAAAATTACAATTACATTACTTTGTTTTTCCAACATTTTCTCCAAGAGATTGATTGTATTGTTCAGTATAGCCAGTCAAAGCTTCAAGTACTCTTCAAGCCTCTGCCCTAGCTTTATTTTCATAAGATCCTTTTTTTAGAGAAATTTTCTGTGGAGGCACTAGTCCCAGAAGTTTACATGTTTGATCTAATTTGGAAATTTGGAAAACCTTCGAGACATCAGCTTGTAATTTGATAATTTCCTTGTGCGACATCTTTTTCCCAGCTGGATCCAGGAATTTGATACTCGTGTTTTTTTTTAACAACAACTGTATTGTATGTATGTATGTAGAGAAAAGTCACCAAATATGGAATACCATTTTGTTTTTGGGATATAAATTAAATCAGTTTAATGTTTTTACTAATCAGTCACACGTGAAGCATTCGCACAACTGACTCGATGGTGTAGGTGCGATAGTTGTTGCGTTTCATACTTATAATCTTAGAGAAATAAAGGCATTCCATATTAGGATACTATTCCATATTTGGTGACTTTCCTCTATGTATTTGGGGTGATATTCACTGAGACCTAAAAGATCTATTGTGCCCCTTACTCCTGAGGAGAGTCTCAGAAACTAGTAGTTCCTTTAGTCCTATTTCCCGGAGGAATTTTAGGCTATCTGCAGGCTCCAACTTAGGTAAATGTTCCTCTTCTATCCAGTAATCTCCCAGGTGCTGTGCTCTAGGGTTCTGAAGTGCTGTGCAGTTGGGAAGTATGTGGATGGAGGTTTCTTCTTCCTTGCCACAAAATCTACATTCTTTTTCCTCCACTATCTTGAGCTTTTTCAGGTGCCCATTCAGGCGACAATGTCCCGTTAGGATCCTTCTTAAAACTCTTAGCGCTGTTTTACTTTGACTTGTGCATTCATTTAATCTTAGGCTGTAGTCACCCAGAAGAGTCTTTAATTGTATAAGCCCTACTAGATCTTTCCAATGGCCATTTTTCTTGGCTTTCCCTATTTCTTCCAATATTACATTGGGGCTGATTCCGCAAAAGGGTTCAGGTCCCAGAAAGGTATTTCAGTCCCCCTCTTTGCTAGTTCATCTGCTATTTCATTTCCTTCTATTCCAGTGTGTCCTGGAATCCATAGTAAGGTGACTATATTGTTCTTGCCTGGTTCATTGAGTTTGTCTAGGCATTCCCACAACATTTTGGAACTGATTACACAAGAGCTCAGTGCTTTAATGGCTGCTTGACTATCCGACATTATGATATTATTTCAAATTTTGATAGCCTTATTACAACCCTGACGTAGGGTTTCTATCTCCAAAGTCGCCAATTACTATCCCTTAATCTTTCCGATATTATTATTAATCAAAAATAATTGTGTGCGAAACATATTCGCCATTCCTAATCTATCTATAATTTTTACGAGGCTAGTTCTCGACATTGGAAGCAATAAAAGACAATTCGACAGTGTTTGTAGTTTAATTCATCGATACTGCCGTACCTTTATCTTTTTTCAATAGGGCTGCTAGAATAAATGTAATAGAATAAAAATACTGCGAGGGTTTTTAATGAAAATGTAGATGTCTATAAGAAAATATTACTTAAAACTGATCTGAATTGTCAAAAATGGTTATACTATTGAAATCTTGCAGGTCTCTCAAAGCCTTTCAATGTTTACCTTGTTTTTTCCATTTTCCAAGTGGAAGATATTAAACAGCAGGAATTACAATACATTTTGAGTTGCCATTTTAACAGACAAGCAAGGTGCAGTAAATGCTGCGCTGTATTCCATAGAGGTATATTCTAGTAGGTACTTTAAGAGTACTAGTAGATCGTTTCAAGGTAACGGAAGCCATGCATATCTGAGCATGGTTATAAGAAAAACGAAAACGCGGAATAAGCAGGACACAACAATATCTTTCATTGGACCGGAATACTTCTGTGGCTACAATAAAAATGAAGACAAGAAAGAAGTCTCTGGAATGGTGGGAAACTTTTTAAGATTACCTTTAAAAATAGTCCAGAAATGTTATATTTAAATAATTTTTTATGAATTTATTTATTAAATATTTAACTGTAAACTTAAAACTACATCCTTATCTCAATCAATACCCTCGAGTACGGCATTGTTTGCCAAGATCTTTAATAAACGTCTTTGCTGACTTCTATTTTCTTTTATCAGGATCAGGATGTCTTTAATTTGCTTTCGCTAAATGGGTCCTTAATACACACCTTGTCTACCCGTTACTTTCATTCTACCCCTTGTTATGCCATAATTACGCGATTAAAAATGCTTCCTAAAATTCTGAATAATTAACAAAAGGAAGGGCCTAAAATACAACATTTCACCAGTCTCGTCTCGTCTTCCTTTTTTTTCTGGTTTCGGTGTAAACATTCGGAAGTGTGGTGCACTGAAAATAATATTTCTGTGTTTGAAGCAAACTTTAAAAAATGTCTTTTCTCCAACATTATTCCGAATTGTACACAGACTGAACACTAATACACTTTTATAAGTGTTGATAATATTGTTCTCGTTTTTTGTTCATTTAAAACTTTATCCATCTTTATCTTCCCATTTGAGTCAATCGAAAATCGATTGATAGTAAGTGGGATCTTGTGTTAAGGTAAACAGTTCGTAATTAGATCAATCCAACCAGAAGCCTAACGTAAAAAATAGCGAGTGAATGTTTGGAGGATAAAATCTTGACGGTGGTAAAGCCAGCGTTGTGTTTTTTTGAAGGAATAAATCCTGTAGGGTAGTCAGAGAAACTGCAAGGACATAGATAGATAAATAGATTTTATGAGGTGGCTTTTGGCCATAGAATGTGTTCTGCCGTTTCTTCTTCTAGGTGACAAAACCTACACATATCTTCGTTTGTCAATCCCATCAGCTTTAAATGCCTATTGAGCTTACAATGCCCCGTTAATAGACCCACTACAGCTTTGACAGTTTTCCTATCTTTGGCCATCAGATTTGCTGTAAATTTTGGAGAGTGTTCTATTATGAACTGTTTCGCTTGCCTCTGTCCTGGTGAGTTCCTCCACCATTTCAGGGATTTGTGGGTTACCCACTTCTTTGTTTCCATTTTTATTATGGTTTTTGCAACGCCAAGAAGGGTTCCAGGCTACCGTAACATTGCTACGCTCACCCAGTGTGTTTAGGGCCCGCACACACTCCCTTACTAGCTTAGAATTGCAATAGTTATTTACGTAACCAGTTATGAAAAGAGCGATATTGTTCAACAAGCGTAATATCGTTTTATCTAATTCTGCGCTTTTATAATATTTAATAAAATCTTCATGCAATTACAATGGTAATATTAAAGTGGATTCAAATGGTGTTAGAAGTATTGTTACTATGAAGTATTCACCCAGAAAATTGACTTATTTAAATAACTGTGTCCTGAATAATGTTGTTTTCAATTTTTAGGTATAGATCTTAAAATACTATTGAATTAAAATAATGAGGTAATTGTCAGTTTAAATAATGAAATAATTGTCAGTTTTGACAGTAATTAATAAATTATTCTTTGGAACTCAAATGGTACTCTTCACGAAAAAAAGGAAGCTTGCAAAACATCAAGTGCCAAAGGTCCTAAATACCGTACAGATCTCATCAGAGGTGAAATATCTAGGTGTCACATTTGACAGTAAGTTATCATGGAACTCTCATCTAGAAGACAGAGTAAAAAAAGCATACATTTCTTATGAACAGTGTCGCAGAACCATCGGCCGTACCTGGGGAATGTCACCCAGGGTTACTGCCTGGATCTACACTGCCATCATCAGACCTATGCTAACGTACGGCGCGATTGCCTGGGCAGTTAAAACTGACAGTCGTCCGTAAACTGGATCAAATTCAGAGAACAACATGCTTCAATACAACAGGAGGCATGAGAACCACACCAACCAGAGCGATGGAGGTGATCCTTGGTCTCACTCCCTTTGAAATACACATCAAGGAGGTTATTTTGATGACCATGACACGCTTACGCTCTACCGGTATACAACCTGACGTAGGATCTGGTAGATTGAGACGTAACCTATGGTGTGAGGCACTCAATGAGGTCCCACTGCTGCAGGCAAATACTGACGCAATCTCACCACAATATGCCTTCCACAGGCCCTACAAGGTAATCATTAAATATAACACACAAGACACATCAGAAGAAGGCGCACTCCGCATCTTCACGGATGGCTCTAAAACCAATATGGGCTCAGGATGTGGAATTTACTCCAGATCTCTGAATCTAAACATCAAATGGGCGATGGGCTGTAATGTCAGCGTTGCTCAAACAGAGATCACTGCTATCTACATCGCCGCAAAAGAGATTACCAAAAGAAACACCACAGGTAATAAAATTCACATCCTTACGGATAGTAGACAAGCACTACTAGCCCTGAACATACCACGTATCACATCAGGCCTAGTACTGGAGTGTCACCTGTCCCTGATCGAAGCCTGTAGCAACAACGAAGTCTGGGCTGGATTAAGGGGCACAGTAAATCGAAAGGTAACCACATTGCCGACTCATTAGCCAGGAAAGCAGCCTCCCAAAAACTCTTGGGACCTGGCACTTTCATTGGTCTGTCGGCGTCGGCTATGATTGACCTAATAAAGGAACACTCCCTTGATAAGTTTAAGGGTAGATGGGAAGATGCAGAAGGTTGCAGGCTTGCCAAGGAACTGCTGCAGTATCCGGACAGCAAAGTAGCCAAAAAATATGTGACTATGAACAGACAGAACCTTCGGTCACTGCCACCTACGAAAACACCTCTACAGACTGGGTCCGTCTGACACTTCACTCTGTAGAGGATGTGAACAGGAAGATGAGACTGTCGAACACATTCTTTGTGAATGTCCGACACTCTCTCAATTTAGGTTTTCCGTATTCGGCGAGTACAGGCTAACACAAGCCAGCATGAGGGAGCTTACTTCTGGCGACGTTATCGCCTACTTCAAACAAGTAGGCTGGATGACGAGCCAGAAGGAAGTCTGGACCTCAGAAGGATGCACAATGTGCCAATTGTGGCCTAAGTGCTGTGGGGATCACCCACCCTTCAAATTCTTACAGATACAGATACAGAGATGTGGTATCTCTATGTTGAAACATAAACAGTTACGTAAAGTTTTTACATAACTACTTTTCATAACTGATATATGAGGGTTATGAAAAATGTGACGTTACCTAACGTCAAGGAATGACATAAAGTGTCACATTTGATAGCGGCGTTAGATAAAGACATTTATATAATTTTTAATAATAAATAATGGTAAGTGATCAGGTCCAGTGGTCATCTTTGGCTTTAACTTCTTCATGTTCTCACAATGATAAAAACTAAACCTCCCAGCGGGTCGGAATACGGATTGTGTGTGATTTGTCCGTTCACTGAACGACTCAAAGATATCCCTTTGCTATTTAAGGCATCATAGGTAAACATAGTTATTATATTAGTGCTTCTATACTACAGCAGGATGATTTAAATGGAGTAAACATACTTAGACATATTAAAGCTTTATTTCTACCCGTTTAATTTGAATAAAATGGACTAACATTTATCAAAGATATACAATGACAAAGCAACTTCTACACATCATAACGATTTGATAAATATCCTTCGTGAAAGCACGAAGAGCGAAGGGTTGAGGTAAAACGTCATAATTGTAATATCAATTAATTACAATTATTCGTTACAAATCGTACTTTACGGCACAATAACCAGTAACGAAGAATTGCGAAGTCATTAATGCACCATCAGAGCAATCGATGAACAAACGAATGAATCACGAAAGTTGCAAGCCATTAGGGCTATTGAAAGCGTTCAGAGACGATTAAAGTCACCAAATATCTACTACAATATTTAAAAAACCCTTTTGATAATATTCCTTTCTTGATTGTAGGTATTTAAAAACGAAAAGCTGACAGTAAACTTTTTAAGCAATCGTTGTTGTATATATCACCGTTTACGATATCGTAAAATGTTGAGTAGAAAGGCTTTAAGTAGCTTAAACACGTTTCGAGGGGATTTACAATAGTAGCTGCCTAATTACATCCGTTTCATTTCGATTGGTGAGCGGTTTTAATGTGTGTTTAAGGTTTATTTTGATTTACTTTGTTTTCCCATTCGAAATTCACTTTTTAACGAATTCAATACCATCGGTATTGTCGGATTCTGGACCTTTTTTGGGGTGTTATTTTTAAAACACGGAAATAATAGTTTAGTCAACAAAAATCTTTTTTTATTATAATTACAGGGTTTTTTTGCTTAAAAAGAAGCCGTCCCTTGGCCGGCACCACCTCAGCCTCCTGTGCCTATTGTGCTCTGACTACAACCTATTCAGCCAATCCGTTCCCTGTATTAGATCATACAGGTTCTTCGCGCTGGTTGGTTGTAGAAGTCTTCTGGAGTTATTTGCGTTCTGCCATACAGTTTCTGCTTTCTGTGGTCCAGCGACCCACAGTTGCATAGTATATGGAGAGCTGTTTCGGTATCCTTTTTGCATCTTCTGCATGTAAGGTCTCCGTTATACAGCCCTATTTTGTTCAGGTGCTCCTTTGTGGGAAAGTGTCCCGTAAGTAGCCCCGTTATGGTGCGTAGTTTGTTCCTGCTCATTGAGAGCAGTTCTTTCGCTACTTTTTCTCATGGTTCTTTCATGAATTTCTTCCCATGTATTTGCCTGGGCGTATTCTTCCAGTGTTTATTGTGTTGTTCTTTCACCCACCCTTTTAACCATGACCTCGTTAAGCATCTGGGGATGCCCACAGCAGGTTTGGGTCCGTTCATCAGAGTTGACGATCCTACTCTTGCGAGTTCGTCAGCTTTTTCATTGCCTGCGATTCCTTTATGACCTGGGACCCACTCCAGTGTTACACTGTTCCGAGTCGCCAGTCTTCTAAGTTCTTCGCCGCATTCCCATACTAGCCGAGATGTCACTCTATAGCTCTGAAGTGCTTTAAGGGCAGCTTTACTGTCACTGATTACAAAGTTAATTAAAATGTGTCATTTACTGAGACCCAAAAGATCTATTTTCTACGTAGTTTCTTCAGGCATATTTCCTGAAGGAATTTTAGGATGCTTTCAGGCTTCACTCTTCTTTTTCAATAATCTCATGAGTGCTGCGAATTGCTATGTAACTCGCAAGTAAATGGCCGTTTGAAAATCCTCAGCCTACCATTTTTTGCAAAATTCGATTATATTATTCAATATAGTTGCCTTAGCCTCAAAATATGCCTCCAACTTCCTCATCGGCTTTAAATTTCTTTCCAGAAATTTCTTCACGTCTGCAAACAGGAAATAGTCACTGGGAGCCAAATCTGGAGAATACGGTGGATGGGGAAGCATTTCGAAGCCGATTCATTGAGTTTGACCATCGTGTTCATCGATTTGTGACACGGCATATTTGTCTTGATGACACAACACTTCTTTTTCTTCAAATGGGACCGTTTTCTCGTGATTTCATCTTTCCCCTGACTCTTGTAGTCTTCAGATCCTTAATTGCTGCTTGATTATCTGCCTTTTATATCTATTATCAAAATTGAACTTACAGCTAGAGTAGTAGATAGAGGTTTAAGTATCTTTTGTAAGTTCCTTGTGGCATTACTTATTCTTTTTTCTCTTATTTTTTGGGAATCAAACCACAATAATGTTTTTTATTTTTTATTTCGACGTTTCGGTAGCGTTCCAGCTACCGTTGTCAATATTAACTAGTAATAAAATAATTTTTGGTCCCTATCTGACACAACGAAAAAATATGACAACTAGACAATCAATAATATTTTGAAGTTTAAGACTACAAAACTTTGTTGTCAAATTTTATTAAGGTCCATTCATAGTAGATCACATCTCTGGTAAAATGTGAAATAAATATTTTATTTTATGACATTCCAAAGATATGATAGTCTACTAGAAATGGAATCCAGTGAAGTGCACGTTACAGGAACGGTTTTTAATGGGATAGTGCTTTTTTTCGCTTATTTTGGAAATGTTAATAAAACGCTTTTGTTGTTACTTTTTTGTGTATGATTATTTTTGTTTTCAAAATATGTATAACTCAGTTTGGTGATTTTTTTTATTGAAGTGTGTATCGATTAACAACTATTCCAATGATAAATCATTAGAAAACCTGATGAAAACTTATGATGCTATCCTGATAACGCAGGTAATTGATTATTGGAAATTTCTCTTTCTAACATTGGTAACCAAATTTGACTACACTCGGCTGAAATACTAGCTACACATTTATCTGCATTTAGTTGTATTAAAGCACTTTCTTTGATTTTTCGTCTTTTATTATTGGGCTCTTTGAATATTATTTTTGTCGAATCCCATTGAATTTTATTTTTTTATTTTTGTGGGCTATCCTATTAGAGGAATTACTGAAGAGGCTTACAAGAAAGTCTAGCGTAACTTGTGGGTACACAAAATAGATCTGCAAAAGTTGCGGAGAAGAAGGTCTAACAAGCACCTAATCTAGTTAGACATCCTTAGCGTTTTAAAATATTATAGTTATCAATAATGAACATGGAATTTTAGACACTAGGAACAACAAAACTCTATTCGTCTCCTAATCATTAAACTGATATTGAAAATTCAGTGGTCACGGGATTTTCTATACCATTCGCTGGTAATTAAATTAACGTCATATAAATTTGTTTTGTTCTGTTTAAACCGCTTGACAAAGTTGTCATTACATATAAATCAAATGCAGAAACAGAAAATGTGCTTTGATTGTTTTGCCAATTTGAATTTCGATAAAAAAAAATATGTAGGATATGTTGAATATTATCACAGGTATTTGTAATTACCGCAAAATTGAATTTTATTACGAATAAAAAAAAAGCATTACGATAATCGCGAACGCGAAATAATTTAATTAAATTTGTAGTATTGTATCAAATATTGAGTGGCGTACAGACATGTTGATATTGCATATAATTTAATATAACAAAAAAAGTGTTTAATTCGTTTGGAAATGCAAAGGAAAATAATCCATAATTAGTAATATGGGGAATAAAAATGTTATAGGAATTAATTTATTTATAAAAAAGTCTATATCATAAGCGTACTATATAAGTTTTCATTTATTAAATATAGGAATACTTTCCGCAATTTACAAAATAGTCAATTAGCTTAGCGCTTCTATGAAATAGTATATTCAAATTATATAGTATATTCAAAAGTCCCCTCCCCCCCTCGTATCTTTTGAACGGCTACACTTACATTGATAAAATTTGGAGGGTGAAAATAAAGTGTTGTAAACTTCTCTAGGAATGGTAACAGGTGACGTAATAGTAATAGATGACGCCACAGTGCCACTCTGGCCAATAATTTTAAATAGGACCTTATGGAAAGTGATTTCTCGTTTGAAATTATTATTTCACATTTAAACATTGAAGATTTTTCAGTCGGCCTCTGGTTAGTTGTCAAAAAAATTGACATTTTTAATTTAATAGTATTTGTTGCTTTGCAAAGTTTTTCTAAATAGCTTAAATATTTAATTTTATTATTGTTTAACGAGACGTTTAAGAGTTTACATAGGCAAAATGGTACGTACTCAAGCCGACAAAGTAGCAGCTATCTTAATAATTGGTGAATCTAGAAAGAATCTCCATGAAGCGGAACGTTTATTGAATGAGTGATACCCAGATCGCCCTATCTCGAGAACTTATTTGAGGGAGCTTCTTCACAAGTTTGAAGCAACAGGTAATGTTCAAGATGCCAAACGATCTGGTCGACCAACATTTAGTGATGATAAAAAAATTGATATAGTTGCTGAAATGGTAGTAAACCCTACTTCCTCTTCAACTGAAGCTGCGTCTATCTGTGAAGTAAGTAAAAGTACAGTACAGAGAGTGTTGGCTAAAATCAAATTTCATCCATACAAGTTAAAAATGGTGCACCACCTTTCGGATGACGACCCCGACAGAAGACTCGAATTCTGTGAATGTATGACAAATAAAAGTAGTCAAAACCCACATTACACAAAAACAATTTGTTTTAGTGACGAAAGTACTTTTTGCCCCAATGGAAATGTGAATACACAAAATGTAAGGTATTGGAGTGACACAAATCCTCACACCTTTCGTGAACAACATACCCAATTTCCAGAAAAAGTCAATGTTTGGCAGGTATTTTGGGAAACCACATAGTTGGTCCTGTCTTCCTAAATTCAAATTTAAGCGGTGGAGTGTATCTGGAGATGTTACAAAATGCAATTGCGCCATTAATTCTTGAAATTCTGGAAGATAATCCAGATGAATTCGGCCATCTGGAAATAACATTTCAACAAGATGGTGATAATGCACATTATTATGGTGCAGTAAAACGTTACCCGGATGAAGAATATCGAGGTAGATGGATTGGCCGGCGAGGTCCTATAGAATGGCCACCTTGGTCACCAGATCTGACACCATTAGATTTTTTTCGATGGGGGTACTTGAAATCCAAGGTTTATACCACGGCACCAGGTAGCATTGGCGTTTTGAAAGAAAGAATTCTGAAGAATGCAATGCAATTTCAACTGACACATTCGAACGAGTACGACAAGAGTTTACTAATAGGATGTATTACTGTCAGGAAGTAGACGGAGCACATTTCGAACACTTGCTATAAGAATCCATTGTTGATATTTGATTAATTAAATTTAAAAAAAATAATTTCAATAATTTTGGTATTTATTTAATTTATCCGTCAAAATTAGTTTAAACCCAAACAAAATTAATATGACTATGTAGCCAATGTCAATGCCTTTCAAACGAGATATCACTTGCCATAAGGACCTATTTAAAATTATCGGCCAGAGTGGCACTGTTCATCTATTACTATTACGTCACCTGTTACCATTCGTAAAGAAGTTTACAACACTTTATTTTCACCCTCCAAATTTTATTAGCCGTTCAAAAGATACGAGGGGGGGGAGGGGACTTTTGAATAGCACGGTATGAGTTTTCATTTACTAAATATACGAATACTTTCCGCAATTTACAAAATAGACAATTAGCTTAACGCTTCTATGAAATAGTTTATAATTAAACTGTCTTAGAATACTCATCCAAATTCAGAAACCCGAAGGAATCCTGTCAAGCCCTTTATAAATCGGGAATTTCCTTTGATTACCATTAGAGAAAGAGGATCTATAACCTATCCCATAGATTTAATAACGCACCTGTGATTAAATATGTTCTCAGCTTCGAAATTTGGAATATATCTATATGTATAAACGTTTGATAAGGGCTTTCTGTTAATTATCGATAACACGATTTGATTTCGAGATCATTTGGCAGCAAACTGTATATATGAACATAAACCGTTTTAGAGGGATTGTCCACACAGACATCAAACAGAGATAATTAAATTTCCCCGTGACGGTCTCATATAAGTAATTAATTTAACGCACTGTGTCTTTATTTTTCGGAAATTAAAGTGCCACCGAGAACCATTTTGAATATTATACATTTACAAATTCACCGACCTTTCAATGACCACTCCGCTCCCCCAACCTCATATCCCTCCTTGGAATAAACAACTTCCTCTATTCAATACCTCCCTTACCAAGTTCAATAAACATGAATCGCCCAACATACCATATGATGTAGTTCTCTACACAGACGCCTCAAAAACTTCTTTTGGTGTTGGCTGCTCCGTCACAACCAACCACGAACTAATAGGTTCCTATCGGTTGCCCTCAACATGTAGCGTTCACACTGGTGAGTTGTATAGCATCTTCCAAGCAAATATCTTCTCCTGTCAAGCGCGTCGCCATTTGTACCGATTCACTTTCCTCAATTAATTCACTCAATACCATCTTTACTGACCATCCAATAGTTCAAAACATCCATGACATCTATCAAACTCTCTCAGCTCGTGATGTAACAGTCTGTCTTATCTGGCTCCCTTCTCACATTGGAATTACTGGCAATGAAAACGCTGACCACCATGCTAAAGAAGCCTCTTCTTCCATCACCACAACAACGTTCCAGCTCCCAGATGACATAAAACTATTATTCAAAAAGTCCCTCAAGGAGTCCTGGCAAAATTTCTGGCACAACAGCAAAACAGCCCTTTACGACATACAACCATTAATCGGCTGTCTCTCCCTCGATTTCCTAACCAGGAGAGAAGCTGCTGTCATCAGACGATTGCGGATCAACTATACCAGATACACACATGGTTACTTGATGTCTTCTGAAAACCTTCCCGTCTGCCGTCACTGCAATAGTGCTTTAACCATTAAACATATTCTCACAGACTGCCAGGAATACACCATTACATACAAGCGCCTAGACCTAACACCAAACCTGAGAGAGCTTTTAAACTGCACTGCTGAAATCCCAAAGACATTGAAATTCCTCAAATCAACTAAACTCTACCACAAAATATAAACTAGATTGATATTTTACCGAGTATTTTACATGTTTTATGTTTAAGATAGTGTATGTATTTATAATATGTCTTTTTGTCTTTTGTACAGTGCCAATGGCCATAGTTGTCGAGGCACTTAAATTCTAATGAAAAAAAAATTCAGTTTTATTATTTCATCTGCTCTAGTTAATTTTGTATCAATTCGTAACAGAAATATCATCTTACCGTCTTTTTAAGATATCAAATTCGTTTCAAAACATTAATTCAAAGACGAAAACTTTTAAATTGTGCATCAGCATTTCCGAAAGGTATTTACCTCGTGCACAAGAGCCGGATATTTATTCTCCGGAAATAAACATATTTGCTTTACCTATTGTGTACGCCGGATTTTATTCACTACATTTTGCATGAAACTCCAAATAGTATAAAACGCTAGCAGATAGATCTATCTTGCGTGCATATAAAAATATGTTTGAGTTTACATCTCACTACTCAGAATTTTGTTCTATAAATAGATAAATCTTTTTACAAGAATAATACTTTTCAAAATATATTTCCCATAATTACTTAACCAGAAATAAAACTCGAAACACTTATTCAATTTAAAAGAAGGGTACTTTTTCCTCTTTATTTTTTGGGAATCAAAACAAAAAATGAAGAACAATCTTCAAAAAATTGCATATATCAGATATCTTGTGAATGCGACAAATTCTATTTAGGTGAAATATCTAGACCATTGAAAGTCCGAATAAGTGAACATAAAAAATATATCAAAGGTAGGGAGTTCTTTAAGTCAGGTATTTGTAAACATGCTTGGGAAGAGGGGCATAAAATTCAATGGGATTCGACAAAAATAATATTGAAAGAGCCAATAATAAAAGACGAAAAATCAAAGAAAGTGCTTTAATACAACTAAATGCAGATAAATGTGTAGCTAGTATTTCAGCCGAATGTAGTCAAATTTGGTTACCAATGCTAGAAAGAGAAATTTCCAATAATCAATTACCTGCGTTATCAGGATAGCATCATAAGTTTTTATCCAGATTTTCTTATGATTTATCATTGGAATAGTTGTAAATCGATACACACTTCAATACACAAAATCACCAAACTGAGTTATACATATTTTGAAAACAGAAATAATCATACACAAAAAAGTTACAACAAACACGTTTTATTAACAACATTTCCAAAATAAGCGGAAAAAAGCGCTATCCCATTAAAAACCGTTCCTGGAACGTGCACTTCACTTGATTCCATTTCTAGTAGACTACATATCGTTAGAATGTCATAAAATAAAATATTTTATTTCACATTTTACCAGAGATGTGATCTACTATGAATGGACTTTAATAAAATTTGACAACAAAGTTTTGTAGTCTTAAACTTCAAAATATTATTGATTGTCCAGTTGTCATATTTTTTTCGTTGTCAGATAGGGACCAAAAATTATTTTATTACTAGTTAATCTTGATAACGGTAGCTGGAACGCTACCGAAACGTCGAAATAAAAAATAAGAATCATTATTGTGGTTTGATTCCCAATAAAATAAGAGAAAAAAGAATAAGTAAGCAACAAGGAACTTACAGAAGATAAAAGAAGGGTTATTAAGAAAGGTCTAAATAAAAATAAAATTTAAAAAAAAATTAAAAAAATTATAATCATAAGAACACATATTTGTTTTTTTAACTAGATTTCTTCTCTCCCTGAAATTCATTCAGTAGTGATTTTGTCTTCTAACGAATCACTTACGAATGCCAGCAGGATTTCACCCAATATCTTCTGTAAGTTCCTTGTGGCATTACTTATTCTTTTTCCTATTCTTTTGGGAATCAAACCACAATAATGTTTTTTATTTTTTATTTCGACGTTTCGGTAGCGTTCCAGCTACCATTGTCAAGATTAACTAGTAATAAACATAATAAAATAATTTTTGGTCCCTATCTGACACAACGAAAAAATATGACAACTAGACAATCAATAATATTTTGAAGTTTAAGACTACAAAACTTTGTTGTCAAATTTTATTAAGGTCCATTCATAGTAGATCACACCTCTGGTAAACTGTGAAATAAAATATTTTATTTTATGACATTCTAACGATATGATAGTCTACTAGAAATGGAATCCAGTGAAGTGCACGTTCCAGGAACGGTTTTTATTGGGATAGCGCTTTTTTTCGCTTATTTTGGAAATGTTAATAAAACGCGTTTGTTGTTACTTTTTTGTGTATAATTGTTTTTGTTTTCAAAACATGTATAACTCAGTTTGGTGATTTTGTGTATTGAAGTGTGTATCGATTAACAACTATTCCAATGATAAATCATAAGAAAACCTGGATGAAAACTTATTATGCTATCCTGATAACGCAGGTAATTGATTATTATTGGAAATTTCTGTTTCCAACATTGGTAACCAAATTTGACTACATTCGGCTGAAATACTAGCTACACATTTATCTGCATTTAGTTGTATTAAAGCACTTTCTTTGATTTTTCGTCTTTTATTATTAGGCTCTTTCAATATTATTTTTGTCGAATCCCATTGAATTTCACCCTTCCCAGTGTATTAGAAAATGTTATGTGGGATTTGTCAAGAAAGAAAAGGAAAAGATCCTGACTAAGTATACTTTCGCCACCACCCAAATATCTGGTGGCGAGTCTGCTGGTATATCTTGAATAAACTACAAACTTTTTGATAATACCTCGTACAATATATTTTTTTATTACATGTTTACACATGAGCAACTATTGAAACAGCGTAATTCAGTAATTCAGAGTAATATGTACGAATTGGAAATATTCCAAAAATACATAAAGTTATTAAATTACAATGGTCATTTATATAAAAATGTTTGCATTATATACTTACAGTTATATTTTCGATATGTGTAAACAGTGGATTTTATCTTTTTAATTAGTATTTCACGTAAATTACCCATAAACTATTTGCATATTGAATTGATAATTAATTAAGCTAGTTCAATATATTTAAAATAGGATTATGCATACAAACGTACATAATTAACAGAAGACCCAATAAGTAAACACTTTATTAGGTACCTTGACTGTGATGATAGTGTCAAGCAGTGGCGGCTCGTGGTTAATTTTATAAGGGGTCATAAGTTATGTAACAAAAATCTTAAGCCCCCCGAATGCCTATACGCCGTAGGTGGACATTTTTCGAAAAACCACGCCCCATTTGCCAAATTTGCTTTACAGAACAATCATATTTTATTCATTTTTATACATATTGAGTATAACAAACTTAAACAAACTTTTCTTTTTATTTAATCGATCTACTTAACTTCTAAATAATCAAATAAGTAATAAAGAACATTATAAGCGATTCGTTTAATCACTTTAATTACAGTTGGTCGTGAGACTATTAGAAGATAATTTTTTTTAATCTACATTCTATCACCTGCGTGCTCATTTTTATTATTTATGAGTTTACCCCATACAAATGGGTTTTCAGGGCTTTCAATAGAGGAGTTCAGTCCAAGGTCAGTGCGGCCAACAAAAGTGTTTTTTTCTGACAAGAATGACAGTTAAGGTCTACCCTTCAAAACATAAGATTTTTGAATGTTTTTTATCATTGCGAACATCTAAATTGCTTTATTAAAATTATGAATACATCCCCGAAGCGTATATCTTGAAATTTAAAATTACATTTTAGCTGAATACTCAACATATCGGTGGCCAATAATTCTAGGAACTCTTGGCATGTCACCATTTCATTTCTGTTATCTGTCCACTAGTTATGTCAGATGTCAGTGGAAAAAGTAATTAGAAGAATAGAGATACAACTAACTAGAAATGCTACAAAAATCTAATCGAAAATGGACATACACAATTAAACGAATATCAATAAAAATAAATATAACTGACATTTGACATAGCTGGTTAGAGAATTACAGAAATGAAATGGTGACATGCCAAGAGTTCCTAGAATTATTAGCCACCGATATGTTGGGTATTCAGCTAAAAAGTCATTTTAAATTTAAAGATATACGCTTCGGGGGTGTATTCATTATTTTAATATAGCAATATAGATGTTCGCAGTGATAAAAAACATGCAAAAATCTTATGTATTGAAGGGTAAACCTTAACTGTCATTCTTGTCAGAAAAAAACACTTTTGTTGGCCACACTGACCTTAGACTGAGACTCATTATGAAGTTCAGATGAAACTGGCATGGATGAAACACATCAGCATCAAGAGAAATAAAACGTCAATTATTGTAGTAGAACTTAAATTATTATTAAATCAATGATATAAAGATTATTAAACAACTGAACAGAAAGATAAAACATTCAAAATAAACGAATGATTTCAATTGAAAGAACCATATTTCCCTTATCATTAAACTCCCGTTGATTTGTTTTCAATATTTTTCGCTCTAGCAAATGATCCTGAAACAATTCTCTACAGAATCATCGGTTTTAACAGATAATTTAAGCATTTATGGTAGAACCTATAAAAACAGAACGAACCAAAGTCGAACGAGAATAAACAATAAACTGCCCTTTTTCTCAAATTTCGCGATCTGTAGAGGTGGAAAACGACATTCGGTAAATAACTGTGTAACGTTATTTTTCATCACAATCCAGAGAAAGTGAAAATAAAAGGAGATTATGTTAAAAGGGGATAATATATTTGTAAACATTTTTATGTACCATGGGCGTACGGTAGAATTTTCAATAGGATCGCTTCTGTGGGATAAACATGCCCACAAGTAAACCGTAGTAGATATGCTGTAAGTTTAATAGGCAGTCAAAGCTAACCTTTAGTACGGATGCAAGTAGACTCTATTTCACATAAGAAGAAGCCATGTGAATTTTGCGCAGAAATTAAAACCGTTTCATGCGATTGGCGTTACAAACAATGTTTGATGCCAATAGCAATTTTATTATTGACATTGACATATTATTGACATCCACTGTTGAATATTTTTGTTTTTGAATATTTTAAGACGTTACTTATTTAAAAATAATACGTGAAAGGTCAAATCCCTTGTATAAAGTTTAAATATATCAACATAATATCTGATTAATTGTTTAGCGTGCCCAGCTCTAGCTACAGATCGGAAAATATTGACAACGAGTGACTAATCTGCCTTTTTGAAGAGTAAATATTCCGAAAATGCCAATAACGAATTTCAGTGTTCCGTAAAATCAGCTTTCGTTTATATCGGTATAAAAATACCTCTAAAAATATATCACAAAGGACGAATGGAGCTAGCGAATCCGAATTAAATACGATTGAATTCAAAGTGAAATTTTTTTTGCAGTTTAATTGCTGAACAGAATTTACATCAAAACCCATTTAGTGAATAATTAGCACAAAGAAACCATAGTGTTTAAAAGCATCTCGCTTCGTTTCGATTCTTTACCGTATAATATCCCAGTAAAAATTCATCATCTAACAATACTACCAAATGCCGTTTGGTACATGATAACCGAACAACTATTAATCATTAATAATTTGACAGTATAACTACTTCTCAGTGGAATAAGTGGAAGAAAAAGAATGTAGATTATGTGGCATTGAAAATGAAACCTCCATACTACATACTTGCGAATCCTAGGGCACAACACATAGGAGATTATTGGAAAGAAGGGGGCAATTTAGCTAAGTTAAAGCCTGCAGATATAGTCACCTTACTATGGATTCCAGGACACACTGGAATAGAAGGAAATGAAATAGCAGATGAACTAGCAAAGAGGGGTAGGTACTGAAATATCTTTTTGGGAGCCTGAACCCTTTTGCGGAATCAGCCCCAATGTAATATTGGAAGAAATATAGAAAGCCGAGAAAAAGAGAAGATCTGACCATTGGAAAGTCTAGTAGGGCTTATACAATCAAAGACTCTTCTGGGTGACTACAACCTGTTGAGATCAAATGAATGCATAAGTCAAAGTAAAACTGCGCTAAGAGTTTTAACAGGGATCCTAACGGGACATTGTTGCCTGAATGGGCACCTGAAAAAGCTCAAAATAGTGGAGGAAGAAGAATACAGATTTTGTCGAATGGAAGAAGAAACCTTCATCCACATACTTTCCAACTGCACAGCACTTCAGAATCCTAGAGCACAGCACCTGGGAGATTACTGGATAGAAGAGGAACATTTACCTAAGCTGAATACTGCAGACATCCTAAAATTCCTGCGGGAAATAGGACTAGAACTAGACTAGACTTTCCTCAGGAACTAAGTAGAAGTAAGCGGACACAATAGATCTTTTAAGCCTCAGTGAATGTCAGATTTTGCACAACGCAGAGCTTCTCAAGGTGACAGCTCACGAGAGTTGATGTCTGGTGGGTCTAGTACGCATCAAATTTTGCTGGCACTTGCCCTACCAGACAACGGAGCGACATGTGATCATAGATATGAGTACTGTCACAGATAGCCAGTAGGTTTGTTGCTAGATGCATTTGCAGTGGATCTAAGAAGCTTCTATACAGTATAGAGGTACATTTATAAATATTGAAAATACAATTCTTCTGTCTTCTTGTTAATTTTAATAGTATTAAAATGTACTAGAACTTTTTGGTTCATTATCCAAACGACATTCGAATAAAAGTTCATGATCTAACAAGCCGTTCACTTTAGCTCACATAAATATTTGTGCTTTTAAAAAATCGGTACTGTAACATTGGGCACACGTCTCTAGTGTCAGTTGAGTGGTTAACGTCAAATGTAATTAGTTGTTTCCGCTTGGGTCGGTACTAATCGTTTGAAATTTGAATATCCTGTGCCTTATTTTTGTTTGGCCATCTAACCTCCTTGTCTGGTTCATTCTCTGAGATTTATCCCAGCTGTGAGATTTGAAACCTATATAGTTGCGGAGATTATCGAACATTTTTAGAAGGTTTCAAAGTTTAGTTAATCAAAAATTTATACAATCTGTAAGGTTTGAATTCACTATTTCTTTTTTCGTAGTCCTGTCTGTAAAAATAGTCTTTTACTAGTCCAAATCTTGCAATTAAGACGTTATTTCAAAATAAAATTCCTTAATTTTTATGTATTAAGTGAAAATTCAAAAGAAAACTTTGCGATAAATAAAGTTAAAACATGCTCAGACATTTTATAACAATCCACCAGTGAATGCAACTGAAACCAAATCTCAAATATACGCTGAACTAAGAAGAAGAGCCTCTACTATTGGCATGGAGGATCGTTTGACTGCGAATGCGATCTGCCTCAAACTTGAAGCTTGCCCTTGCGATCACTGCCCTTCTCGTTTTAGAACGGTTAATGAAAATTTGTTTTTAAAAGGAAAGCAATACGTATAGGTGGATATTTTTGGACGAGAGACGGCTGTAATAAAAATTAAATTTGAAACCCCCTAAATTCATCTATACTAATGAAATTTTGCAATTACAGGGCTCATAAAACCGGGTGGAGAACTTAAGGGTTGTAAATTTAGTTCCAAGTATTAAGGGAATTGGAAATACTAAATACCATTAGACAGATTCGAATATTGCAAATCTAATATCTACGCCAATGATCGACTATTTTGCTAGTTTAATTTGCTGTACAAGTCGATAGTATGAGGACGATAGTAACCAATAAATATTAAAATCCCAGTCCCCGCGTCTCCGTTAGTACTGCAGTGGGTTAGTTACTCAATTAAATAGTTGTACACCCTGTATATGATCAACGGTGCGCTTTATTGGTTAATGTCGGCACATCAGAATTCATCAATTAATGAGATCTATGCGGAGTCGAACGTTTATCGGTGAATTATGGCAGCACCCTGTATTATGTTATTATACCTGGACTGCATGCCTGACATATTACCTAACAGCCCTATTAACAGATAGACATTCACGTTATCTAAGTGGTATGAGGCTACAAAGAGCTTTCCCAATTATATAATTATAACGTAAACCGTAGCATAAACACCCCCATTTAGCGCTAACTGTCAAATAGGGTGGGAATATTGGATTTGGAATGCATATATTCGGTTCTCTTTGATATTTAAGCAGACACAATTAAAATGATCGGGATTTAAAGGATATGTTATCTATTACTTACAGTCGTATTTTCAATGGAATTAGTAACAACGAGTAAAATGGAAATACATTTTTTGGACTTTTAATGTAGAGAAGAAGCTCAATTACAACTAATGTTGGCGGTGGCTCCTTGTGATATCGACAAGTCAGAAATGTCAGTTCTCTGTGTGTTCCCATCCACATCCACTAACCGATCAATACTCATTCTAATACCCACTAAAGCTTTCTGCTAATTATTGTGCTGCACACACACACACACACATCTCTATTTATATTCATTATAACACGTTGCTGTCGCTGTACCACTGTTGGTAGCTTTAAACAATTATTTTCCGTATTATAATGCATCATTAAATTACCTAAGACTCCAGCTTCGGACTTCTCTGTAATTTAAATAATTCATACGCTCTTACGCAGTGTGTAACAACGAGTTGTTTGGCTTGATATAAATTGGTGAGCTTTTGTTGAACAATCGAATATTTGTAAATATGAAGCAATCTGATTAATAACATAAATGCCAGAGGGCGCTGTTTTATTTTTTTTGAATATTGTGTTTTCTCGTAACAATTTTTAATGGAAGCATACAAATTGAAGTAGGTCTTTAAAGAGTAGACTGAATTAATAAAACACTGCAAACAGCAAGGCGATATCTTTTTTCTATCCAGAGATATCGTAAGAAACAGGTAAATTGCTGGAATTGTCCTTCCAACGTCTATTCGTCTAGAAGGCTGGTTCGCGTTAACAGAAATTATTAAATTTAGCCTGAATGGAAAGATCTTACATTTTTCTGCAGTAATTTAAACTGTTATCACACTAATGTTATGGTTGCCTAAATGTAATGCTGTCGCTACTAACAATGTGAACGAATTTTAAAATAATGTGATAAATCGAACAATTGAAACCTTTAATAAATAACTAGGTACGTAATTAGTGCCGCCCTAGATGTTCGAAATGTCGTCCATCATTTTCAATGCATGAAATCAATCGCTGACGGGTAGAGAAAACAGCAGCTTCAATTTCTGCCCTTGAAATACTTCGTATTGTCTGTCGTATCTTTTCAACCATGACAGGCTCTTGTTGCGGGTCTATCTGCATAAACGAGATCTTTAACTCGCCCCCACAAATAAAAATCTGAACAAGGTCTGGAGACCTCGGTGGCCAAATAAATGAACTTACAAATATCTGTTTTTATTGATATTTGATGCTTTTGATTTACTAACTGATCGCTTGAAAACAAATATAACATTCTTATTAATTGAAAAAATGTAGCACAACTTACTTCACCAGAGGACGTTGGAAGATCAATTCCCGCCATTTACCTGTTTCTTACAATATCTCAGGATAGGAAAGAGATATCGCCTTGCGATTTGTAGTGTTTTATTACTAATTTAGTCTACTTTTTAGTCAATTTGTATGCTTCCATTTAAAATTGTTACGATAAACCACAATATTAAAAAAAATAAAACAGCGCCCTCTGTCATTTATGTTATTATTCAGATTGCTTCATATTCACAAATTTTCGATTGTTCAACAAAAGCTCTTTCAAACAACATCAAGTTTATTAAAATCGGTAAGGCAGAACCCGAATTACAGGCGTTTTTTCGTAACACGGTTCCCACTCTCCCCCACCCCTTATTTGAAGAGATAGACTCAAACTTGTCATATTAAAAATATGCGGAATTTGTCGAGGAATCTTATTATAATATTTAATATGCTCCATAATTGAGTAAATTTTGAAAAATTTTGCATTTTAAATTTTTAACTGTCAAATACGCCCTCTAGCGGTGGACCTACAATGTTGAAAATAATTTCCAGGCGTTTCTCGAGGCCACTTTTGTAATAAAATTTTTTTTCCTGAACCTGTGCTATAATCCACTCCTAGATATGGCCGACGGCAGTTCTTAGTTGGCCACCCGGTACATTTTTATGACAAAAATCGGAGTATAAAGCGGACTGAGCCATAAACACGACCTTTTTTAGTTTGTTGTTAATAACACTAAAACTTATTAAATAATCTTAATGGTGTCAAATATGAATTGTAGATAATTAAATATGTGCGCGAAGAGCAGGGGATAATAGTATATTATTAAACGAGCAATTTATGATAGCCATAATTCACGATGGGTGACAGGCGAGGGGCGCAAGTCACCCAAGTGAATTATGGCCATAAATTGCGAGTAGAATACTATACTTTGTCCACGACACTTAATTTATTTATTAATAAATAAAAGTCAGTAGCGATTTGGCATATTACTAACCTCAAAATGTTGTGGCATCTACTTCAAATAATTTGACATATATAGAGATGGGCGATACTGTAGAAAGTATCAATACAACGTACCGTTATAAATATATTGTTTTGAAATACTTAATATATTAGAAAATATCGTTATGAAAAGTATCAAAACTAAAAATTACAATATTTTATAGATACGATATATGTCAGAAACAAATTTTCTGAACAAAATACACAGATTTAATAGTTTATTTCATATTGTACCCCCATCTCTAGTCGTGAATTATGAACCATAATACACTACAGTGTATTATGAACCATAATTCACGACAGTTGATATATGGGTACCATATACCTTTAGTTAGGGGATAAAATATTGACTTATTATTAGGTGGTCGTGGACAAATACTTTTGCTGCTATTGCAATGTTTAATGCAATATTTTACGGTAGATCTAGATGGGTTATAGATACACTTTTCCATATCATGGCACAGTCAAAAGTCAAAGCTAAAATTTTGCGTGTGGCCCAGTAAATTCGAATTCACGAGATGGCGTTAGCAAGTTGAAAATAACATCAACTATTTTTTCAATAATCGTAATTTGGTGTAAGGGGAACATTGCGAGCGACCCCTGTAGTTGGAACCGTTTAATGTTGATTTATGTAGCGTTAAACATGGTGCAGTTCAGTTTATAATGTAAGAGAACAGAGAAATTTCGTGAATTAGTTGAAACACATGTGACAGTCATGTCAGGTTTAAAAGATGTAGAACTATAAATAAAATTATTGGCAATAAAATCTCGTTTAAAAATTTCAGCAAATAGGTTATGACACTAAACCAAATGGGAATAGAACACCAATGGTCTCTGTGTACACGCGAACAGTAGTAGAGGCCAGTTTTGTCAAACCGATACACAGAAATCAAATCACGCCCAGTAATTTATTGTCAGCGTCACGAGTATTTTATAGAACAGTAGTTTGCATTTCAAACTAATAAAAAACTACGTATTTTTTTTTTCAAAAATGTTCTCGTCAGTGCTTTATTTATGAAAGTAGCATGTTTAAATAAGCGTAAAAGTGCAAAAATACCATTCCCGTTAGTCCTATTTACTTAAAAGTATTTTTGTCTCCAGAAATGAAATATATAAACCCATTAATATCTCCAATTAAACATTCCACCGGAAGAGCTTAAAAGCGAACGTTTTACAGATTTATATTACTAATACGGCATCTGTTCTCAATGATTTTATTTACATATATAAGTATAAACCGACAAGTTAAGTGTATAAATGTTGCATAATTGTAAATCACTGGTATGAATGGCATACCACATACTACACTGTTTAATTTGTCAATGAAATATACAGGAGATTAAAGGTGGAACAAAACTTGAATTAAATTTAAAAATATAGCGTTGCATGCAACATGAATTAATGAATGCTTGAGTAGATTAATATGTCAGCTGTCAGATAACGTTAACAAAAATAAGTATGATCAGACTTTACTGTAAACACATCAAAAGCTATTTCAATTGGACGGTCGATTATGTGCCATTTCAAGTTTTTACATTTTCGACTGTACTCTAGGATTCTGAAGTGCTGTGCAGTTGGAAAATATGTAAATGGAGGTTTCTTCTTCCATGCCACAAAATCTACATTCTTCTTCCTCCACTATTTTGAGCTTTTTGTCCTGTTAGGATCCCTGTTAAAACTCTTAGCGCAGTTTTACTTTGACTTATGTATTCTTTTGGTTGTAGTCACCCAGAAGAGTCTTTGATTATATAAGCCCTACTAGATCTTTCCAATGGTCAGATCTTCTCTTTTTCTTGGCTTTACCTATTTCTCCCAATATTACATTGGGGATTCCAGTGTGTCCTGGAATTCATACTATATTCATTCTTTTTTTAATTTTTTGGGAAATTAAACCACAATATTTTTAAATTCTTTACTTCAACGTTTCGGTAGCGTTCTCGCCTAGTTCACTGAGTTTGACTAGGCATTCCCAAACCATTTTGGAACTGATTATACAAGAGCT
>CAJUYH010002766.1:26769-64244 GCA_910591685.1 Galerucella tenella
AAGGAACTTACAGAAGATATTCAACACCCTGTAATTCGAAAAGTAAATGTGCTGGACCCCTTAATCCTTCTATCATTTTGTCCAATTTTACGAAAGGAATCTACACGCAAACGTTGTAAGTGTCATTTGAAAACACCCTGTATATATACGATTTTGAGGGAAAAAATATGAAATAAATTTTGTTAACTTACGTATTGCCATTTTCTTTTTCTGTTGATTCACTTTCACTCGAAGTACTTTCCATTATATTCACTTTGCACTTAAGTTATATTATACACTCTATACACTAGCTCTGAAGCCTATGAATCGCACATAACGCAACAACGTAACGTAACGGTCAGATCTTTTGCGCCGCGACCCCCGGTCGCTCCAACCTAACGTAAAGAACTAAAGTTCTAAAAATACTATTTTTATTAGCAATAATTACCGAAAAAAAAACCGGCAACTGTTCATGTGCTTATTGAAATTCAAATTATGATAACTTTGCGCATAAATTACAAATGGAAAAACTCCTAATTGCGTTTTCTTCAACCCTAACAGCTTTACTAACTATTGTGTTGGACACCTTGAAGGTTAATTTTAGACATTCGTTTTGGAGAAAACCAAAGTAGAGGTTTAAATGACAATCTGTTTCAGTCATAAACACAAACGTGGTCTTTGTGTCTTTAAAGTTTCTTTTGAATTATTGTTTTTTGACACACCTTTCAGGAAAATGAATCTTCTTAATTATTCTGATTCGCATTTAAATGTTTTGATATCAACTAACTTCTAGATAGCGTTAAATTATCAGATTATTAGCAGCAGATTTTGGTTAAGTTCATATGATTAAAAGGAGAAACATACAGTGTGAATGATTTGTGTTCAAATAGTACACAAATAGTACCTTACCAGAAAACCGGTGGATACCTTGCAGCATCTACTAGAGACACACTTCCCCGGTTGTGAGGGAATCGAGCGGGAGTGTCCTGACATGGGATATGTAGGAATACAGCGACCATGTAAAGAGGACTATCTTCTAGCAAAAGAAATAGTCACATACGAGCGGAGTACTTGGGCGATACGGTCATTCAGACCATACAAGTCTCCGGGGAAAGACCAAATCTTCCCGGCTTTGCTTCAACAAGGCTGGGAGGCCGTTGGCACAATTCTGGTGCATATCTTTCGGGCCTGTTTGGCACGCAGGTATGTCCCTGAACAGTGGAGGCAGGTGAGAGTCGTCTTCATACCCAAACCCGGTCGTACCACATATACGGTGGCTAAATCCTTTAGACCCATTAGCCTAACATCCTTTGTGCTGAAAACACTGGAGAGGGTGGCTGATCGGTACATAAAGGAAAAGATTGGGCTTAGGTATCCTTTGCACAACAACCAACATGCTTTTAGGTGTGGCAAGTCAACTGAAAGTGCCTTACACCAACTGGTAACTCAGGTGGAGAAGGCGCTGGAAAATGGCATGATCGGCCTGGGAGCTTTCTTGGATATACAAGGGGCGTTTGACAGCACCCCTGTAGGATCCATATGTAGGGCTGCGGCAAACCATGGAATAGAGCCAATGATCACTCACTGGCTTGGCCATGTTGTGCAACCGTACAGTAGAGGCCACATGGAAAGACCATGTGGCAAAAGTAATCGTCGCTAGGGGATGCCCGCAAGGGGGTGTTCTTTCGCCCACATTGTGGAACCTAGTCATTGACGAGCTAATAACCCTTTTAAACGGTGAGGGCTTTCTAACGATTGGATATGCCGATGATATCGTTGTCCTTGTTGTTGGAAGGCACATTACCGTTCTCAGGGACCTCATGCAAAGGGCTCTGAATAGGGTACATGGGTGGTGTAACGAACACGGACTTGCAGTTAATCCTGCCAAGGCTGAGATAGTTGCTTTCACCAAAAAGAGAGGTATAAGACCTGAGGGTCTAAATCTTGATGGAGTACCACTGCCGGTGGTTGAACAGGTGAAGTATCTAGGAGTGATCTTTGATAAATCATTGACATGGAAGGCTCATCTTGATAGTCGCCTAAGCAAGGTGACAAACACGTATTGGGCCTGTAGGAGAGCCATTGGTCCGAGGTGGGGACTGACCCCCAAAACGATCATATGGTTCTATAGAGTGATTATGCTGCCTATGCTCACATATGCGGCTCTGGTCTGGTGGCCGAGGGTAACCTTGGTCACGGCTAGATCGCAACTGGCACGCCTTCAAAGGGTGGTCAGTTTGGGGGCAACTGGCTGCATGAGGACTACACCAACTGTTGCGATGGAGGTGATCCTTGGTCTTCGGCCTCTCCACCATGTGATCGAGGCTGAGGCGGGTAGGGCTTTCCTGCGCTTGAAACGGCTGGGATACGTGCGAAGAGGGGAAGAGTGCAGGCACGTCAAGAAGCTCCGGCTCCTGGAAGATATTCCAGTTCTGGCTCGAGCAGCTGATGAATGCCTGCGTAAGTACTACTTCGCTACCCCATACAGGGCTATGATACGGGATAGAGAGTCCTGGGAAAAAGAGAGGAATACACAGCCTAATGGGACCGTCTGGTACACAGATGGCTCATGCTCCGGTGATAGAGCAGGGGCTGGAATTTACTCCAGGAACCCAAGAACACAGGTTTGTGTACCATTGGGTGAGGGTGTATCTGCATATCAGGCCGAGATATATGCTATCTTGGAATGTGCGCAGATAAACCTAGACAGAGGTTATGTGGATCGACGCATAACCATATACTCCGACAGTCAGGCAGCAATTAAAGCCCAGAGTGGGTATACCAGCAACTCAGGACTTGCTAACGAATGTCGAGAACGACTTGCTAATCTTGCAAGGTGGAACGTGGTGCGGCTAGAATGGATTCCAGGCCACTCTGGTTTTGAAGGCAACGACATGGCGGATGCACTGGCTGCGGAAGGGGCGGCAGCTCCTTTCTGCGGCCCGGGCCTAGCAAAACAAAGAATACGTAAGGAGACGAAGAAGTGGCTGAGGAATCAGCACCTCGCTCATTGAAATGCTCTACAGGGTTCTAGACAATCCAAACTTCTACTGAAGGGATGGACTGATGGACACGCCAGGGCAGCCACTGAACTACCAAGGAGTAGGCTAAGGAAGATAGCAGGACTCCTAACAGGGCACTGCTGTATGGGGAAGCACCTCTACAATCTAGGAGTAGAGGAAGGTTCCCTATGTAGGGGTTGCGGCATGACTGATGAAACGTCAGTTCATGTTCTCTTAGAGTGTCCACACTGGGCTGTATTACGCAGGCGAATCTTCGGAGTCACTGTCATGGCTCCTGGAGACACAAGCAGGCATCCACTGAAAAAGGTTGTGGCCTTTATTGAAGGGCTCGGCTTCATGGATGACTAGGTAGCAGGAATGGCACAATGGGCCCGCCAGTGGCATCAGTGTCGGAGACTTGGCTTGAGTTGTCCAGGACAAGGCTTGCCTGCACATTTAGTAGAAGTAGTAGTACCAGAAAACCAATCGTAACAACACCAAAAATAGGGCGGAAAGTATTATTTAACAATCCTAGGGGGGGGGGGAATTCATAAGGCTCAAGCTCATCTAATAGTCTCGGGAGGCTAAAGATCATTTTCTGCCCTTGTGACACAATACACTATTTTAAATCGAGTGAATGCACTGAATGACTAATTTGTTGACGAGGTGAAATGTATTTATTAGAAATTGGAAAACAATATTAGCAAACAGACAGACTGGATAGTTGGCCGGAGGCACAGGAATTTGAAAAGGCAACCAGAATACATTGACATGAAGCCCCAAGGGGATTTTGTTTCTCTATAGAACATTGTTCTCGACTTAGAGGATTATCGTGTCCGATAGAGACAATTATGCTTAATTCACTCTTCTCTCTAAAACACTATTCAATTCAGTCTCATATTGATTACCACACTTGGTTTTCATCTCTTATAGCTTTATACTTATCAATATTTAGATATTAAAAAAAGTTAAAATGTGTAACTTCATGAATGTTTTTTTAAAGAAAAGTACAATTTACCACCCTGCTATTGTGTACTCAACCCTAAAGAAATATGTTGAGAGACAGTTAAATAAGATTTATCGAAGAAACAATTCTTTCTAGTGTTATTAATGTAATAAGAAATGCATTTAACCGTATAACTATTGAGTGACAATTGGAAAAATGCTTTCAAACTTGTAAAATAATTTGGGACAAGTCGAAGACTCCGACGTGATACACCAGTACGTGAATCTATACAGGTTGTCTCATTAAAAATTGGTATACAGTGCTTATACGATACCTGTTACCATTCGTAGAGGAGTTTTCAACACTTTATTTTCACCCTCCAAATTTTATTAATGTAAGTGTAGCTGTTCAAAAGATACGAGGGAGGGAGGGGACTTTTGAATAGCACTGTATATCTGGGCACAAGTGGATCCTGCTGGTTATTCCGGAAATGATCAGTAGCTTTCTATTTTTCGATGAAATATTGTATATTTATCCACTAAACATCTATTTTGCTAGTAAAAATATATTAAAGACACCATAATGAGTTCCATGAAGATATGCAATAACGTTGATGATTTCCCCGTGAAGAAAGAGTAATTATCTCGTCTGGAGACGTGGACCTTGAAATTAAAAACGATATTTCACGGTATTTTCTTTCGAATTTCATTTGATCTTAATACGAAACGATCTCATATCCAAATATTAACAGCGCAATATGAGATGCAGCGAAAAAAATAATGTTTATTAGTGTCAGGTGTTGAGTTTCCGCTACATTTACCATTCAAATGAAACATGACATGAAGTGCGCTTGCATTTCGTTACAGACCAATAAAAGAAAATAGATACATTCGCGTACATATTTTCTGCTTAAGTGCCACGAGCAGAAAATAGTTTTCGCAGGAAATAAAATAATTTTCTTCTTTTTAACGTTAATATTTGTAATAAATCTGAAAACAGTTGAAGCACAGGACATTGTCCATGAATTATGCCTATAATTTTCCGAAGAATCCAAAAAATTAACAATATACAAAGGGTTGCTTTTAAAATAAGAAGGTTGGTACCGATTGGACACTGTCACACTGTATATTTTCAAGCCAATATAGATTATTTTTCGGTTTATATGGGTGAGTGAAAAGTGTGAAATCTTCTTACCTGTGTCTCTGTAACATTGAGTAGTTTGGCCATTTCTAATCGCTCACTGCTACTGAGATACTTCTTCATTTCGAACTGTTTTTCCAATTCAAAAATCTGTCGACCGGTAAACGTTGTACGAGCTTTCTTCTTCTTATTTTTACTTTCCACGTCTTCCGGACTTGGATCAACATCTATTTTAGTTTGTGTCACAATTGGTGGAGTCTCTGGAGTGGATTTAACGTCTATGGCATCTTTAATAGTCTTTTTCCTCTTTTTTGTCGAATCTGGAAAATAGTACAACTATAACAATATCGTGGTTTATTATCATCACATTTTTATTAATTTTTTAACCTATTTCCCGATGGGCTAGAGACTTAGACACGGCTATTAGAATTGCCGCGTGCTCCCCACGTTTATAATAATAAAAAGGTAGAGCGTGTCGCGGGACACACGGTAGGAACTTTAGTTCCTTTTAAGCAAAAATTATGTACTTAAAACATCTGACGTTATAGATAAACAATTTGCATATTTCTCGGTGGTCGAGTAGTAAGCAAACCAGACTCTCACGCGGTAGACCCGGGTTCGATTCCCCGTGAAGAAGTTTTTTTTTATTGTATATTTAGCAGAATATTCATTATTATAGATAATGGTACGGTATCCTTCATGAGGGAGTCCGACTGGCAACATCTACTTATAACAGCATCGTATATTTAAAAAGGGAAACCGTAGCATTATACAAATTGGACATGCAAGAACTGTACGTTTACCACAAAAAAAAAATAGTGGAAACATAAAATTGAATTGTTAAATTTTCAATTTGAAGTTATATTACATATATTATTTTATTTTCTAGATTTTATCTTAAGTGGATCGTAGAAAAAATATGCTGTTAGACTGGTGTGGATTGTCCATATCGCACTTGAACGATTGAGCACTCCGCCTACGGCGTCGTGCTCAAACTTCATCCTCGTGCGATATGACCATCATATCTACACTAGTTGCACAAACTATTATTTCTATCAAAATATGCCCTTTTACATTTAAAAACAAGCTGCCAAATGTCAAATCAATTTATCCATCCATTTTAAAGTTATCGAATTAAGACATTCAAGTTTTCAAAATTTCAACACCCTGTACTTCGAAAAGTAAATGTGCTAGACCCCTTAATCCTCATATCATTTTGTCCAATTTTACGAGAGGAATCTACATGCAAACGTTGTAATTACCCTTAACGTTCGAGATGCTTATACCATTTTTTGCGCGATCGTATTGAAATAAATTCCGAATAAAATAATTTATATTTCTTCGAAATGAACGAAATGTCAAAAGTGACATTTATACTTCTCGATCAGTTTAAAATATATTTTGGATTTTGGTGAAATTGTTTTTATGCTATTTATTACTTTTCGACCTCTGAACGGTAAGTAAATCACTTACCGACGTGTTAAACTTAGAAACCAGTAAACACAACCTACCGTCCTGACAACCGATGCTGTAAATAAACAAAAAAGATCAATCGCGCAAAAAAAATTATGGAAATAATAGTAAAAATGTATCCGAACAAATTCAAGTAAGTAGATCACCAGCACTGCTAATACCAGCTTTGCATAGAATTTTAATATAGCATCGGTGGTTCAGTGGTAGAATGCTCGCCTTCCACGCGGGCGGCCCGGGTTAGATTCCCGGCCGAAGCATATGAATCGCTGCTTCGTAAACGAGAGAGACTCAGGAGAGAGCACACGCACGCAAGCAAGGCACATAACAAAGCAACGTAACATAACGTAACGGTCACATCTAAACTAAAGTTCCAATAATTTTTCACATTTTAGTTCGTTTAGTATGACGTACAAATTTTATTTCATTTTTTATTGCGATATTTTGCTAACCTTCATATTTTTGATTGTACCTTTGATACAATTTAATAATATTATTGATAATAAATAAAAATTAAACAACGTCGTTGATAATGGAAACGTCCAAGTACAAACAGGACGCGGTGTACATTTTTGTGGTTAACGAGCATGTAAACATCAGACACTAGCTCTGAAATTGATATACAGGATGTGCTACTCCACTTTAAACTCTATCTATATCGGAACCATATTTATATAAATTCATTGACCCTTCTCGATATATTTAAAGCGAACTTTTTTAAACGGAACACCCTGTATATTATTTAGTTTTTAGAAAATTCTATTTCTTTCTCTTTCTTCCTTTCTTTGTCTTATCTTTATCCCTTCTCAGGCGCCGGATTGGAGTTCTTCCTGAACCCATGTTTTCCATTCTTTTCTGTCCCTGGCTAATGCCTTCATCTCTCCCAATGACTTTCCTTTGTTCTTTCCAATTTATTCAATCTGGTCTATCCATTTCCTCCTTGGTCTTCCTCTTTGTCTTTTTCTTGATATTCCCATTTCCATTACATTTCTCGCTATTCTATCTTGCTTCATTCTTACTAGGTGGCCAAACCAGTTCAATTGTTTCTTTTTAATATTTGATATTATTGGGTCTTGATTAGTTATGCTTCTGATTTCTTCGTTCCTTACTTTGTCCCATTTCGTTTTATCTGCTATTCTCATTAAATATTTCATTTCCATTGCATTTATTTTTGTTTCATGCTTTTTCTGCAGTACCCAGTTCTCACTGGCATAATTTATAGTTGGTACTGTAATTTTATTGTATATTTCCATCTTTGTATTTATATCAATGTATTTATGGCTTAGTAATGTTCGATTTAAGGAATAATATAATCTTGTTGATTTATTTGCTCTGTTATTAAGTTCTGCGTCTATTTTTCCATCTTCTGTTAAATTACTTCCAAGGTAGTTATAGGTTGTTACTCTTTCTAATGTTTTGTGATTACATTTCAATTCCTCGTAATTATTCCCCTGTTTTTCATTTACTATAATTACTTTGGTTTTCTCTGTATTTATTGTCATTTTCATCTTTTCTATTTCTGCATTTTATTTCTCGATTTTGATATGAGTACGATATCGTCTGCGTATAGTAGGTTACTTAGTCTGACCGGTACCATGTTCCTGTACCCTATTATCGTGTCCAGATGTCCTCCTTGTCTTTTTATTTCCTTCACTATTTTGTCCATAATAATAACAAGCAACAGTGGGCTTAAGCTATAACAAGCAATAACAATACTAATAATAAAAAACATGATAAAGCCACTTATTACAAATTTTCTTATCTTCTCTTCTCGGTATTATCTTTTTGGAGATAAATCTTTTGGACATTGTAAGTTCTTAATAAGATTTAACTTGACCATAAAAGTCGTGGGAGTTTTATCAAATCATAGTGGCTTTTTATAAATGGTGTACTATCAATTTCAAGGTTAGAATTGAAAACGTTGAGGTGTGCGGTTTGGTTTGCTTATCAAATATCAGACGTTTACTGTTAACATAGTTTACTTTACACAAATATTTTCTGCTAAATATTTTAAGAGAAAAGAAAAAAAAACTAATTTGATATAAAATACGTTAAATTGTTATTCATTTGTTGTAAAAATGGAGAGGATTCCTATAAAAGCCATTGTCAACATCCTATTCATTTTCAGTTCCAAGTTAAAAATAAATTGTGTTTGTCAAACAGACATAATGACTTAACGAGTTTATATTACTATGGAGTGTTAATAAACCACGATTAAGAGACGATCTTTTAATAGTGTTAAGATAAATTTTTCTGTTAATCTTTAGACAGCAACATCAAAAAGAGTTTAATAAACATTAGGAAAAATATAGTTTCGGTAATTTTAGTGATCCATTTCCTATAAACAGTCAATTAATTTCAAAAAAGAATCTTTTTGTCGCTGTCCAATATCATATCCATTTAATATATTTTTTTAGTCGAATTGAAATTTAAAACTATGAAAAATAAATAAATTTAACCTTTTCAAAGTAATTAATCGACTCCGATTGTTTGATTTGGAGTTGGATTCCCTATTAACGGAAACGTAAATGCGGAATTAAAATTTTATGGATTTAACGAATATAAATGGGTGTTTTGGTTTATTTTATTATTTTCGTCCGTTGAATGGGAAGCTATTTATTAGCATTTGATTGATTAAAATCAATAGCAACTAAAGTGACAAATTTAAAAAAAAAACCTCCTCACTTCTTAGAAATCAGACAATTTGGGACATGCCACAAGACGATATATGATCAAAAAGTATAACTTTTCAAAGATATTCCTTACGGAATTAGGCAACAAGAAGGAATGGGATCCAAAAACCATTACCAGACTTGGAATGCCATTCAATGGTACACAGACGGCTCAAAAGCAATAGAAGGAACTGGGATAGGAGTGTTCGGGCCAGGAACCAAACACTCTGAAAGCTTGGGAAAAACCCCAAGTATCTTTCAAAAAGAAATCCACGCCATAAGAAAGTGCGCCCAGTTCAATATAGATAAAGGATACAGAAGACAAAGGATAGTCAAGCAACCATTAAAGCACTGAGCTTTTGTGTGATCAGTTACAAAATGTTGTGGGAATGCCTAGACAAACTCAATGAACTAGGCGAGAACAATATAGTCACCTTACTATGGATTCCAGGACACACTGGAATAGAAGGAAATGAAATAGCAGATGAACTAGCAAAGAGGGGGACTGAAATACCTTTCTGGGGGCCTGAACCCTTTTGCGGAATCAGCTCCAATGTAATATTGGAAGAAATTGGTAAAGCCGAGAAAAAGAGAAGATCTGACCATTGGAAAGATCTAGTGGGGCTTATACAATCAAAGACTCTTCTGGGTGACTACAACCTATTGCGATCAAATGAATGCATAAGTCAAAGTAAAACTGCGCTAAGAGTTTTAACAGGGATCCTAACGGGACATTGTCGGAAGAAGAAACCTCCATCCACATACTTTCCAACTGCACAGCACTTCAGAACCCTGGAGCACAGCACCTGGGAGATTACTGCATAGAAGAGGAACATTTACCTAAGTTGAAGCCTGCAGACATCCTAAAATTCCTGCGGGAATTAGGACTAGGACTTTCCTCAAGAACTAAGTAGAACTAAGCGGACACAATGGATCTTTTAGGCCTTAAGAATGTCAGATTTTGCAGAACGCAGAGCTTCTCAAGGTGACAGCTCACGAGAGTTGATGTCTGGTGGGTCTAGCACGCATCAGATTTTGCTGACACTTGCCCCACCAGACAACGGAGCGATATGTGATCATAGATATGAGTACTGTCACAGACAGACAGTAGATTTGTTGCTAGTTGCCTTTGCAGTGGATCTAAGAAGCTTCTATACGGTATAGAGGAACTTACCTACTACATTTATAAATATTGAAAATACAATTCTTCTATCTTCTTGTTAATTTTAATAGTATTAAAATGGGAAATATGACTAAAGGAGCTACTAGTTTCTGAGACTCTCCTCCTAAGTAGAAGTAAGGGGGCACAATAGATTCTTTAGGTCTCAGTGAATGTCACCCCAAAATACATACATACATACATACAAAGTGACAAAAAAAACAAATACTACTACTTAAATGCGTTCCATATTTTCCAGTTTATTATTATAGAGCAAATTCTCGTCCTCTTCCCAAGGGAGCAAATCTATGAGGACGGCCAGTCAATTGTCCTGCAAGAACGCACGATTTCACTCCAAGCGATTTTTGCTTTTGGTGGAGGGTGCTCCAAAATGATCTCAGAATTTTTTCAAGAGCTGGAATCCTTACAGAAAGGATTTGATTTATGTCCTACAGCAAATGACCGTCTTATAGAACATATGAACATATTGAATTTGATGTAAAATGTAACCCCTCCCACGTCTGAAACTCTGTATGGCCTGTAATAACTAATAATAGTTAAAGTAATTAATGAAAAATGGAGACAATCGGTATATTTTGTGAAAATAAGTTATAGCAACGGCACAGAAGAGAAATAGGTATATAGGGTTTCCTCTGGATAGAAATTTAAATGCGGTGCCAAGTTTTAAATGGTGTTTACTTTAACCTCGCTTCTGTTTTAATTTGCGATTTTATGAAAGTAGTTTATGAAGTTATGAGAACTTTTCAACTGTTTGATTATATTGTGTTTGTTAATAAGGGATACGAAATATGCATTCAATTATAATAATAGAAATTCACTGTTTTTTTTTTAATTTTATGTAAAATTGGAAGTTAATAATGTATTTATTCTATTCATTCATGGTTATAGTCGGAATGCCAATTTCACAACAGCATGCCGAATCAAAGGATTTTGGAAATGTTTTGTTATACAATATAAACTTCGGTATTTGGTATTTTAATTCGTAGCGTTTCGATTTGTTTTGCATATTATAAACAATGGTAATAGAGGTATTACATACGTACGATATTTAATCATTGTTTTTTTAATAAATTTAATGCACCTAATTAATAAAATAAAACAGATCACGCAAGAAAAATTTTTAACTTACATGGATTAATTTTGTACAAAAAGAAAACGAGCCAGCATTTAATAAAATTTAAAATTGTCCTCGAGGACTCTTCTTATCGATTTATTCGTAAATTGAACGTCTCATTTATTGTTTCCAGGTAGGAAAAAATAATTTTTTACCGAATAATTTTGAAATAATGCCACGAAGGGAGATGGTCTTAACGATTCCGACGTAATTAAGAATTTGGTTTCGTAGTCTGTACCAAAAGATTCAAAGGGGAAGGCCATAAAATATAATATGAACTGATTGTTGTGCATTTTCGTTTGGTCGATACAATTCAACCACGGCGAAATATTGTACTAAATAAAAAGCCTGTAACTAGAGATATTAAATGAAAAATTGTTATTAATAATTTGGAAAGTACCTACTAACAGAGAGAGGAATGTGGGCTAAGACAAGGAGTTTATACAGTGTGGAAACCACTTATGGAATTAAATTCATTATGTCATTATTTTTTTTTGATTTTGTCTAATTATTGGCGTTTTTAGGCAATTTTTTGGTATTTATGATAAAATTCATGGGCGTAGCAGGTTTTGTTTAATATACAAATACGTCTAATAATTAGATTTTTGATAAATCCATATTTAGCTAATTTAAAAAAGTACCAATATTTCAAGTGTAATAAATTATTACTTTTAAAATTTCAGCCTGTATAATTCATAATTGACCATACATTATTTAGTTTGTTGGAATCGGTTCATTAAGAGGATTTCAAAAATATGCAAATATACAGGGTGTTTCATTAAAAAAAACAACACCGACTATGGCATACTTGCGTGAATCACCCTGTACATTTGAATTTATGTTTACATAACGCACAACTCAATTCAAAAGTTGACATGTCTCGGCATTTTTTATAATTTTCTAAAATAATGACATAAAGAATTTTATTCCATAAGTGGTTTCCACACTGTATGTAACCTAACAATAAAGCTGGCAAGGCTGTCACTGACAAAAACAAAAAATCAAGATTATATACAGGAATACTGTACTCAATACCCAGAGAAGTGAATATATTTGGGAGGTAATAATTGACAAGTCCTAGATATTTCGAATTTCTGCAGATCTTTATGCTCTTCGAATAGAGGAGTTCAGTCTAAGGTCAGTGTGGCCAACAAAAGTGTTTTTTTCTGACAAGAATACTGTCATTCTGTCAACTAGTGACAGATAGCAGAAATGAAATGGTGATATGCCAAGAGTTCCTAGAATTATTGGCCACCGATATGTTGAGTATTCAGCTAAAAAGTCATTTTAAATTTCAAAATATACGCTTCGGGGGTGTATTCATTATTTTAATAAAGCAATATAGATCTTCGCAATGATAAAAAACATGCAAAATCTTATGTTTTGAATGGTACACCTTAACTATCATTCTTGTCAGAAAAAACCACTTTTTGTTGGCCACGCTGACCTTAGACTGGACTCCTCTATTGAACCGATTATTTTCAAACTAAAATGAGTTGTGACTGCGGCAAGTGAAAATGTGATCGAGAACTTTTGGTGGAATGAACATCAACACATCCTGAATGAATTTCTCCCTCGTAAGGGAACCGAAAACTCCCTTTAAATGTACGTTTCTATCAAATCAGCCAAGTAACCGAAAAAAAAAAGTTTCCCGAGTTAAACGCACAACCTAATATTCTACATTTTCAATTCACGAGCATACCTGGGCTGAAATATGGGAATAAAGTGCCCGAAATACAAGAATTGTATTCAATATACGTGTCTCAGATTCCATGGACTTGATTATACTCGGGATTAGGATATTTAAAAGGAAGTTCTCGATTATATGCTGGAAAATCATGAAAGATTTTCACTTCCTAACATGACACATCAATAATATTAATGATTCTTGTTCAATAAAGGGTAAAAACTTTATTTTTCTTTACAAATGAATGAATTGTAGGTAGAATATTTGCATAATTATCAAATAAAATTAATAAAAATATAACATATTACTCGATTTATTTCATGCTCACTGACTGTGATTCAGTTTGTTTTAATTATTCATTTTATACTGCTGGTTTCATCTGACAGTTAAGTTTGTTAATAATAAGAATGTTTGACACATTAATTAAAATATTCTTGTTTGATTCACAGGATTATTAACCAGTAGAAAAAATTAATTTGTCGTTGAGGAACGACAGGAGTAATGACGCTTTCCATTTGGTTTACTAAATGACAAAATATTACTTAAATCGTTTTATTGCACTAGTTTATTCATTGTTAACAATATATGCCTATTATATCAACACCATAAACGGATTGACCACAAAATTTGAAAATTAATTAGTTTTTGCGGTGGAATAATGGACGCTAACCATCGATCAATAATACCTAATTTTTATGGCGTAAGCACCGAACCAACTCAATAATGCTCCTGTTCAGAGACGGTTTCATTTGATATTTAAATAAATATCTCGTCAATGACATATTAATTTAAGTCTAGCACACAGTATTTTATCCTCTAGTGAATCTTAACAATCCTAGAACATCAGATACTTTTTCGAATGAAATGAATGAACGGAAAAACAATATTAACAATTGGATGACAGAAAGTATCTTTGTTTTTTTTCTGCCGGCAGAAAAATACAAAACAGCATTATCAGGGAAGTTCTCAAATAATTATGATGTAATGAAAAAATGGTAATTTAGAAGAAATGTGGGATTATTTCAAAAAAACCGTATCGGAAACCGCTAAAGAAATATGTGGTTGTAGCAAAAAAATTAATAAGAAAAAACAAACAGCTTGGTGGACGGACGAAATTAAAATAGTTGTAAAAGTAAAATTAAAAAAAGAAGCGTGGAAAATATATGTAAATAACAAAACAACGGAAAACTATGAAATGTACAAAGATAAGAGGAAAAATGTAGAAGAGATGGTAGCAGTAGCTAAAAGAAATCAGTGGAAAGAATTTGGCGAAAAAATGGAAAGCAATAGTAAATAAAATCAAAAATTGTTTTACAAAACATTGAAGTAATTAAGAAAGGAAGAAACACAAGAAATAATATGGATAAAAAATAAAAAAGGAGATATACTAAAAAATTAAAACGAAGTAATTGATAGATGGAAAGAGTATTTGAGGAATTATTAGGAGCAGACAGCAAAGTTCAGGACATTAACAAAAAAAGGATGCAATAATAGAAAATGAAGACATTGTAACTCTAAAAGAATTACAGGAAATAATAAATGAATTGAAAAATGGAAAATCTCCAGGAATTGATAAGTTAACAGCAGAAATGTTCAAGAATTTAGGGGAAACAGGAACAAAAATATTATTGAACATATAAAACATTGCGTGGAGGGAGGAACAGATTCCAGAAGATTGGAAGACAGTCTTACTAGTTCCAATATATAAAAAGGGGAATAGACAAGACTGCAATAATTATAGAGGAATAAATTCACTTAGTACAGCTATGAAAGTATACGAGAAGATTATAGACAGTAAGCTAAGTCCAATGATAGAAAATACTCTCAAAGAATCGCAAAGTGTATTTAGAAGAGGTCGAAGCATCCAAGACCACATATTTACGGTGAAACAGATAATTGATAAGTTCTCACAACAAGAAAAAGAGGTATATATAGGATTCATAGACATGGAAAAAGCTTTTGACAAAGTACCAAGGGAGAAGTTATGGAAAGTACTAGAAGGAAGGGGAGTAAACTACAAAATAATAGACATAATCAAAAACATTCACAAAAATAATAGAAATTGTGTAATATACAAAAATAAAACATCAGAACCATTTTCAACACAAGAAGGATTAAGGCAAGGAGGGGGACTAAGTCCATTATTATTTATAATTTTTATTGATGAAATAATTAAAAAATCGTCAACCAAAATGGCAAAACTACACGTTGGATACAGACATTTAGGAAGAGTGGATATATCAGAAAGCAGCTTTTGCAGATGATTTAATAATTATGGCAAAGAAAGAGAAGGATTTACAAAAGAATATGGAAATAAGGAGCACGGAATCTGAAGAATTTGGAATGACAGTTAACCAATGTAAAACCAAAGTTATGGTTATAGGACCGAAACAAAAACATTTAAATATACAGTTAGATGGAATAAAAATTGAGCAAGTTAGAAGATATAAATACATGGGAGTAGAAATAGAAGAAAATGGAACGCAGGAAGTCGAAATTACCAATAGAGTACAAAAAACGATGAAACTTTATCACACGATGAATTCGACATTTATAAATAAAAAAGAAATTTCCAAGAAAACGAAGTTAAATGTATTTAAAACAATTTACCGGCCAATATTAACATTCGGATGTGAATCCTGGGTATTAACAAAGAGACAAAAGAGTCGAATACAAGCAGTTGAGATGAAGTATCTTAGGCGAGTTAAAGGAGTCACAAAGAAAGATAAAATAAGAAATACGAAAATAAGAGAAGACCTTGAAATAGAATCAACACTTAAATTTATTGAACAGAGACAATTAAGCTGGTGGGGACATTTACAAAGATTGAACGATACAAGACCAGTTAAAAAAGTATGGCAATCAAAAATACAAAAAAGAACGAAAAAGGGAAGACCAAAACAAACATGGGATGGTGTTATGGTAGGCATACTGCAAGAAAAAGGTAAAACATGGACAGAAGCAAAAACAATGGCAAGAGATAAAAAACAATGGGCTAAATTTGTACATGAATAAAATTCTATCTGGACCGGAGCATTGATGAAAAAATCATATACTATGGTAATTGGGTTTTTGATAATATATATATTTGAAAGAAAGTATTTTGAAAAAAAATTAAATCCGTCCCTGCCTGGTATTAAAATCAAACAGCAGAGTTTGTAATGTACAATTTGCCCCATGTCACATGTCACTTGTAATAAAAGGGACCATCAAGAACGCAGTAAATGGAGCACTTGATTATTTAAGTACCTCAGTCATTGTTTCATCGATTTTTCGTATTCGGAATCGGATTTCCATTTAAAACGGCTATCGTAGGTAGTTGGGGGGTGCTTAAATAGACAGGAATTAAGCTTTGAAAAAACTCAATTGATTCTCCCCTTTACAGGATTTACACGATATATATGTCCCGCTACACTGTCTATAATTATATTATGGATGCATTAAGAATGTACAGAGTACAATCGAAAAATTGGCGGTATTGATTTAAAGCACCTTCAAATTTCGAATAAAATTTGTGCTTAGTCTCCACAACTTTAAGAAAAAATTAAGTTGACTCCAGATATCAATGGGGAAAGAGGGATAATTAATTGAGGGAGTGTTTCGAAGTTACGGAGGGTGTTAAACAGGGGAATTCACTCTGTATTATTTAGTACTAAGTACATTCTAAGATGTACAGAAAAAATAGGATGGGAATATTAGTGGGGATGTTTGCGAAGAATGGAAAAAAAGACCTTGTAGAGCGAAACTATGAGAATAGAATAAAATACATGGTGGTACAAAGAGGGAGGACAAAGACACTCAATCGATGAAAATTGAGGATTATGAAGTTGAAGTAGTGGAAAAACAATAACAATCGAAATGACAAAAAAAGATGAAATTGCACAAGGTATACATGCAGGATATCAAGCATCGATAAATACAAACCCCTAATACAGAACAAAACATTAAAGTGAACCATAAAAATGGCAATATATAGGTACAATAAAGTAGCTGAAACTACAGCAATAACAAGAGAGGTCATTGATGAATTTGGAAATAGAAGAAATACAAGAAGCTGAGAGTATGGTGGGAAGAATAATATAAGCATCCAGAATAAGATGGATTGGACACATCAAAAGGATTAAAGAAGGCAGTAATGTAGGAAGAATTACAGTGTGGATACCAGGTACAAAAAAAAATTGAGAGGTACCTAGAAAAAATATTTATTAAAGACTGGAGGAAAAATACCCAGGACACGAAGGAATGGAGGAAAAGTGTTTAAGAAGGATTGCGCAAAACTTCAGAAAGAAAACAAGAAAAGAGTGAGACTAAGAAGGACGTGGGATAAACTAGATAATACTACAAGAACTAGACGAACTCGAAAGAAGCAACGGAATTGCCAAAAAATATACCTACGTTTTCTTTGAATTTATCTGTGTGTAGTTTTTGCGTTTAATACAATAGAATTTCAATTTGTATATTGTTGAAACAGTTGCGAACTTGTTGAAAACCAAATAGTGAATTGGAATGTGATAATAAACTCGCGAAATTCCAGTTTCGTTACAAGAATCGAGGTAATTTAGATTAGGTGCAAACACATTTTCTAGTTATAATGTATGAAACTCTAATAATAAACGAGCAATATATGTACGATATGTAAATTGTTGAAAACTGATGATACTGATGAAGTAGCTCGCTACAATGGAGTTGATGTTTTCATTATAAGATAGAATGATTTAGTTAAATAGAGGTATATTTATATTCAATGAAGAAATGGTAAAAGTAATTATTTAAAATGATTTATGTTATTTGAGATAATAATAATAGAAAATAATATAATTTACTACATAAAATAAAAAAACATAACAAACCCATTAAATTGACACGTTTGTCACATTATCTATTTCGATATGATAATAATATAGGTATCTACGGATAGAAATAAATAAGCGAAAAAAAAAATATATCTACTTTGAATTTGAACTCTGGTAGGTACCTTTAACAGTTTTTGCTCTAATTTTAATATGATTTTTCACAGATAAATTCAACGGTTCATTAGTATCGGCTGTCACAGTTTGTTGCACAGGAAAACTAATTTTCGGGGGACTAAAGTTTCCAATCATATTGTCCTGATTATCGCACTGTTCACTTTTCAACCCCAAAATGTTCTCAATGTAATGCGGTGTTGGTCTACTAGAAAGTCTTCTGTACACGTGCTCGTGCCAAGAAAGACGATCAAAACTCGCGTTAAAATTTTGCAAATCTCGGTCACCACAATCAGAATTCGAGGGAACTACAGACGATAAGTGCTCGTTGAATTCAGATGTCATTTCTGTAGACCATGGGATAACGGGGTAGAACATTGGGCTCAATTATCTTTCGTCAGTCCGATGTTTCGCCATTAGTCGAGACCGCGTGACGCGAAATAACGGTAAACACGTGGGGAAACGACAAGCGGCCTACACTGCTACAACAAAAGCGAAAAGCCTTCCTCCAAAGCTCGTGATCGTCTGAATGGTAGGTATGGGGGTGCGCTACTCATGCGACGCAAATCAACGTTTTAGCTTGAGCTTCATTTAAAAATGATCCTCGTTTTATCGGCTATTATCAAATCGTCTTCGTGATATTTTCCTAATAGCCTTGTCGCGAACTCTTCACAAACTTGTTTACTGTTTAACGCTTGGTCGATCGCTCATGTTTTAAAATACGTTCGAAAAATTCAAAAGTTTTTACCACTCTTACACGGATATTATTTGGGGACTTTTAAAAAACGTCAACTTTTCAATTCAATTCAATTCTACCGTGTGTTGTACCAATAAGAATTACCCTCAACAGTTTATAAATTCAGCTTTTGGAAAAAAATAGAACAAAAGTGGCAAGGATAAAAACTAATTAAATTTTAGGTACCTATACCGATAGAGGGCGTAATTGTTGTGAAAAATTGTTTTTGCATATTTTCACTTTAACTTAACGCCGATTTTCAGTAATATTAAAGTTATTATTAATGGGTCAATGAAAGTCAATTTTAATTATTTAAAAATTGTTAAAATTCACATGCTTAAACCCAGATAGCACAAACACGTTTCAAAGAAATCTTAAAGACGTTTGTTCACGATGTTCATGACGTTTCGAAGATGTCCGCTAATATCCAAAATATGTTTTGAAGACGTCTTTAGGACGTATATTGTTACAAAACAAGGCGTCTTTGGGACATCCATTTTTGTACGTCTTTAAGACACACAGTTTTGGACGTGTTTATATACCGTCTTTTTACTTGATGAAAATAAATGTTATAATGCCCTTTTATCTAATTCCACAAAATTGTATTATATTTATCACTCTTCTTTAACTAATTTAGCTAATAACTATTATTGAAATATTCTTTCCACCTTCAAAGTGTTTAGATTTAGAAGTGAGTTTTATTGAAAAATCTTACTTTGCACTTCTAGATTTCTCCTGATTTTTCTCTTTTCTCCATAATATTCAACAACTATCTGATCTGAGGCCATAGTTAAGTTAGTTCCAAATGTTGATTCATATGATTCTCATGTTAAAGGATGACATGAATAGGAAGTGTATGTCTGCGTCGCCCTTTACCTTTCAAGTGCTCAAAAATTTAGTGATGCTGGAGACTTGCCCCATTAAAAATTGCTAAAAGAGTTGAACGTCCACATTACCAACATATTTAAAACGTCTTTGAAACATCCCTACAAAGCCGTTTTAAACTTGTCGTAAGGAGGAAGTCTTAAAAACGTCCGTTTTACGTACCAGGACGTTTGGACCAAAGTAAGACATGAACTAGACGTCTTTAAGATGTGCTATCTGGAAAATGGCGCGGTACGTTATGCCAAAAAAATTCAAATTTACAAAGCCATTCCATAATTCTAGCACAGTCGGTACTCTTCATTTTTAAAGGATCATCCTGTATATTATTAAAATCTGATTCGTTCATGAATCATCGTTTTAAAAACGTTTTTTTTTTCACTTGAATAGGTAAAGCCCAGGCCCACTCCTAGGAATTTGGAGACCTAGTGCAAATATTTATCCGACCCCCCCCCCCCAAACTCTTGAAAAAAAATTTTGTAAACATTGTATCACCCTAAATGGCGACTGGAGTTTGAGGAATTTAATAGTGAAAACACCAAATATAAAAAACAATCATTGAACTTGGTCCGTACAAAGGGCCATCCATAAAGTACGTCACACGAATTTTAGGACTCTTGAACCCCTCCCCCCGTCCTTGTAACAGGTTGTCACATTTTTATAACCCCCCTACTGATGTGACGTCACAAATTTTTTAAATTTATACATGTATTTGAAAATATTCGAGAGAAAACAGCTACTTACATTTTTAACTCATTTTTATTACATAATAATCTAATAAAATGCTAAATTATTAATAAATATATTAGATCAAGTTCGTAATTTTTTTAAGTTTTTAATTCACATCCAAACTTTGCGTTTTAGTATTTTAAATTTTAACATGTGACGTCACAAAACTTTTGACCCCCTCATGCCCCTTGTCACACTTGGGTGATACCCTCCCTCCCCATTAAAGTGTGACGTACTTTATGGATGGCCCCCAAGGGTGGTCCAGATCTGGTTATTTATAAAGCAAGCAAGTGTGAATATAAAGTGTTTATGAAAGATTAAATTTTGATTCATTCCCAATAGTCTTTAAATAAAAGCAATTTTTAATTCCTAACTTTAGAGTCCTACAATTCGTTAACGAAGGTAATATGCGCTAATTTTATACGATCATTATCTCCAGAGCAAGGAGAGCCCAAAAATTTCTCATAGAATTGGATACAATCTCTTAGGATTCCAGAAATTAAAAAGCTCTGGGATTGAAAAACTTTTTCCTTGCCGAGTTGTACTTGAATTTAAATTTTATTATTGCTGTAGAAAGTTTGGACTGGACTTGAATTGTTTGCAGTGAAAAAGCAACAAACTAAAATTTTAAGTTTTATACACTTAGGTAGATAGGTGCCCTTCAACTTTTTTCATACTCTTTATTATTAATAATAAATCTATATTCAGAGAGTATTATATTGCATATATGTGCCAAACTATAAAGAAAAAATTATCAGAGAACAAAGCGGAGTTGCTGCAATAAAGGGCTCCAAAAGGGAGCGCCAATCGTTTCACTAGAAAAGTATAGGTTAAAAATTATGTAAAAGTGGCATATATATATATATAGATGTATATATATATATATATATATATATATATATAACCAAACCCAAGAAACAAATCAAATAAAAAATTATGTATATGTGGCATCTCTTGGCGGTGTGATGAACTAATAGACAGTAGAGAGTCGAGTTTACAGTAGAATGTGCGTGCTCTGCATGATATAGTAGAAAATCGTCTTCTCGCGGGAGACTGGCTACGCCTTCTTCAGAAATTTTCTGGGTATAAATTTCTAGTTTTTCCAATTTACTTAACTAATTCAAATGATCCATCTTCCGTGAAATGTATTCGCCTATTTGCAGACCACTAAACATACTTTAACAAGCAATCTTGCAAAATAAGAGCAACATATTTCATCGTCTTGTGTACTCTTCCCTAAAAACCAAATATTGTTGCGGCTTGAGATGTATCAACATCAACTTCGTACAACAATCGGATTTCCTTGAGAAATATAGGCAACTAAATATACAAAAATCATAAGCCTGGATTCTAGCCACCTATTGGAAAAGGCTTATTATAACCATATTAGAACGGAAATCCTAGAAAGACTACCTCTCCACCCATGTCAGCATGCATGCTTACCGGGCAAGCCGATCTACGGAGACTGCACTGGTACAACTGACGGAGGATATCCGAGGTGCTCTAGACAACCAAGAAAATGTAGTATGTGCATTTTTGGACATGGAAGGAGCTTTTGACAACACTCCACATGAGGCTGTCAAAAGAGCATTAAACAGAAGAGGTGTAGACAGCACAACATCCAAATGGATGTCGGAACTGCTCACCACAAGAGTAGCAGAGGCGAGGACGAGCAAAGACATTGTCTCCATCTGCACTACCAGAGGATGCCCACAGGGAGGAGTAGCATCCCCATTAATGTGGAGTCTGACGGTTGACGAACTCCTGTGTGGTTTGACGGATCTCGGAGTTTCCTGCCAAGGATATGCCGACGATATTGTCATAACAGCCAGGGGGAAATTCGAAAACACCCTTTGTAATATTGTACAAAAGGGTCTGAACTATACAAATAGCTGGTGTAGGCAAGTGGGACTTAGCATCAACCCCACTAAAACCATCTTGACCCAGTCAGCACAGGATATCCTTAGGACGTCCATATTGAGTCCTAAATTGGTCCCAACGTCCCAGACCTACTTTGTACGTACTAGGGACGTTCTAATTTGTACGTATTAGGGACGTTCTAATTTGTACGTCCTGGGGACGCACAAACTAGAATCAAAAATTGGAAAATAATACACATCGTTATTAGAAACCACAATTATTTACAATTTTTAGGTATATAATAAACAAAAACCAAAAAGTACATAATTAATTTTTTTTTTAATTCAGCACAATTATTTCTATTCATTAATTGCGCATGCGTCACAGCACATTAGCCATTTCGGCTCCCACCATATCTATGTCAGTCGCCACTATGGGTGTTTTTCGTTTCTGTGTGTGTAATATAATTAGAGACAAGAGTATAAATTATTATATTTGGTAAAGTTAAGTGTTGTGATATTTAATATAATGTGTTGTTGAACCCAGTGGTACATATTTCACGCAAGTGTGAATAAAATAAGATCATCTTATCCCATTTATTAACATGGCATTCATGAAAAAATACTATATGCGTGCCAAGAGACTTAAAGTTGCCGTTTACCGGCGGGGTTGGCATTTTGTGCTGAAGACATCGGCGTTTATTGCAGTAGTAGTGATGTATATCATCGACAAATCATTTTAAATGGCCCCATGGAAGATGCAACAGTACATAACCTCAATCCTGATTTCCCTACAAAAATTGAAGGCATAGAAAATTTTGAAAATTGCTCTGTTCTGGTCCTTATACATGAATGTATAAAAATTTGAATAAATGTATAGACATATTACGGTATTGATTCTCAATAATTTTTCCTGAGTCCATTAAAAAAATTAGGACGTAGGTACTTGGGAGGTCCATTACCAAAATTGAGGGACGTCCTTGGAATGTTCTTATTAGGACTTCCCAGGGACGTACGGTTTAGTAACAAAAGATGTCCTCAGGACGGCTAAGGTTCTGGAACGGACGTTCCTGGGACATCGAATGTCTGATAACGGACATCCTGGAAACGTTTTAGGTACGTACTTGTGCTGTCTGGGGATAGCCTTCACTAAGAAAAGAAAACTCAACCTCAAAACCATAAAACTTGATGGGAACGAGATTAAATGGAGACAAGAAGTCAAGTATCTAGGTTTAACTCTAGACAGTAAACTCCTGTGGAACAAACACGAAAAGGAGATTACATACAAGGCAAAAATGGCTTTAATGGTGTGCAGAAATCTGGCAGGAAGAAACTGGCGTTGTAACCCAAAAATCCCAAGCTGGATGTACAGTGCCATAGTGAGACCAATCATCACTTATGGATCCATTGCGTGGAGTAGTAGAACTAGCCTATTGACGACGAAAGAAAACCTATCCAAAATTCAAAGTCTAGCCTGTATATGCATTACAGGAGCAATGAAAATATGCCCAACGTCACCATGGAAGTGATTCTCAATCTCACCCCTCTACATATTGTGGTGGAAAGCGCGTTGCAGAAAGAACAAGATACAGACTAAGTAGAGAGGGAATCATTAAAAGAAAAACCACCTCCTCACTTCTTAATCAAAGAAATTCATTACGGAATTAAGCAACAACAAAGAATGGGATCCAAATACCATTACCAAACTTGGAAAGAATGCCATTCAATGGTACACAGACGGCTCAAAAGCAATGTAAGGAACTGGGATAGGAGTGTTCGGGCCAGGAACCAAACACTCTGAAAGCTTGGGAAAAACCCCAAGTATCTTTCAAAAAGAAATCCACGCCATAAGAAAGTGCGCCCAGTTCAATATTGATAAAGGATACAGAAGGCAAAGGATTATCATAATGTCGGATAGTCAAGCAGCCATTAAAGCACCGAGCTCTTGTGTAATCAGTTCCAAAATGGTGTGGATATACCTAGACAAACTCAATGAACTAGGCGAGAACATTATAGTCACTTATTATGATTTCCAGGAAACACTGGAATAGAAGGAAATGAAATAGCAGATGAACTATCAAAGAGGGGGACTGAAATACCTTTCTGGGGACCTGAACCCTCTTGCCGAATCAGCCCCAATGTAATATTGGAAGAAATAAGTAAGGCCGAGAAAAAGAGATCTGACCATTGGAAGGATCTAGTAGGGCTTATACAATTAAAGACTCTTCTGGGTGACTACAACCTGTTGAGATCAAAAGAATGCATAAGTCAAAGTAAAACTGCGCTAAGAGTTTCAACAGGGATCCTAACGGGACATTGTCGCCTGAATGGGCACCTGAAAAAGCTCAAAATAGTGGAGGAAGAAGAATGCAGATTTTGTTGAATGGAAGAAGAAACCTCCATCCACATACTTTCCAACTGCACAGCACCTAGGAGATTACTGCAGGCATCCTAAAATTACTCCGGGAAATGGGACCAAAGGAACTACTAGTTTCTGACTCTCCTCAGAAACTGAGGAGGCACAATAGATCTTTTAGGTCTCAGTGAATGTCACCCCAAAATATCTACATACATAGCCACCTATTAAAACGTTGACATACTTGGATGGTGTTATGCAACAATGCGGTTAAGCCACATTTCAGAGCAAAATGAGTTAAGCACGTAGATTGTTAGGGAAAAGGCTGTACAACGTTGAGGTAAAATGAGTTATGACACAGCTCGATTTCATCGCCCTCTAGTCGAATAAACATCAACCCACAAACTATATATCGCCCAAGCGTCAATTAACAATAATGGTTTAAACGCCATTGACTCAATAGAAGTGTGTGGGATAAACCATTTTTGAAAACGTTCGTTTTCAGGATGGGATCTAGAGGGACTTAACAAAAATGAGTTAAGCGGTAAATTGTTTTTTTTTTCATAAAAAAAAGAACGATTCTGAGGTTAGATGCTGGTCAATGTGTTTTACTATGGTTCTATTCTGTGAAAAATAATTTGATATGTCAGGAAAATTACCTAATTATTTTCCATGGAAAGCTCAATATCTCCAAACTATGCTGATGTTGGTTAACTGCATTGTTGTGTAACACCATCCACTTATGGTTGTAGCTATGAAGGCTAATTCTGCCCACAGAACATACCCAAGGGTTCTGTCTTTCTTTAAATGCCCGGTAGCATTTGGTGTACCAAACAATTTTTTATGGGGAATTGAAGAAAATGTTGCAGAGTGCATAAAAAAATAATATATTACTTTTTTTAGCGGCGTACTCAGGGTTTAAGGGTCAAGTAAACACAAGGAGAGGAAGTGCGCGTTGACTGTTGTCTGCTACTGGCTACTAGTTTTTATCATTTTTTCAGATCTTCACCAGCACCAGTTTCACAGGTTCAATTGATTCCATAGTTTCTGGTGCATTTTTCAATCTAATATAACCTTAGTAAATGTCACTTTCTAGGATCGCTTCATCTTCTGATACGTCGTGTCACGTTTGATCTTTGACATCGTCAACTCCGCAAATATTGCTGAGCATTCAGTAAGAATCCCAAATAATCATCAGTCTTTATCCAAACGCGCCACATATTAATGAATCAGACGTTTGACATGTGACAGGCAGCTAGATACGCGGTGCTACAATGGATTCGGGTAATAAAAAACGAACATTTGTTACAACAAAACATTTTATTGAAGAAACTTGTGTATCATACACGTTTAACTACTCGAAAATGTTGTTTTCCAATATTTCATAACAGTTACTATTAAGTAGTAGTTGTGAACCAATTTCTGATCAAACACTTGAGAGAAAATCCTGAATTGTTTATTAGTGTTCTCAACACTTTTTGATGAATCAGTCAAATCGTAAAAAAATATGATACAAGTAAGTAAGTATGTCCCAAAATCTTCTGCATGGTATATTTAAATATGGAAGTCTATAAACTGACGAAGTTTTTACATCAAAACTAAGAGATACACTTTCATGACACATCGAAAATGTATCTTAGCTTGTGGCTATTAATTCAGCTATAATCAGTTTTAAGAAAAATACCAATATTTACAAGTATTTGTTAGACATCTATCTATTTTAGGTAGATATTAAAATTTTCAAAGTATAATTTAGTTTACTGAAGTAGTCAGTAATTTATAGAAAATAAGAGCCCTCAGTTTTGATGTGACAAAGTAACAATTCGTCATATTTAATCGAGACAGCAGCATTGGCTCCCATTAGCTGAAAAGTGTCTATAAAAACGCCGATGCTACAATCTGTATAAAGGAAAATATTAAGCGGATAAGCATTGAAAAAAAAAAAAAATCTTAAATCGAGACAAACATACTATCATCCGTTTATCTTCTCATAATATGAACTAATTAAACAATCTTCGTAAAAAATGCAATATATGTATAATATAATACAGGGTGTATCACATTACTCCCATTACCGAAACTGATTTCTCTAAAACTCTAAAATTATATAAAGTGGTTTTAGAAATATCTTTCCTGGTGGCACACCCTGTATGTACGTAAAATTCAGGGCATATGAAAGAATTGTTGACACTAACATGAGCAGCAGCCACAAAACGAAATCGTAAACAATGCAGCGTAACACTGACTAGTAATTACTACCCTATTGGGTGTTCCAGTCTACACTGAAATACAGGGTGTCCCTTTAAAAAAATACTACGTTCAACGCGCCGTCTTCCGTACGTATGGGGCTGTCTCTTCAAGGCTCAAACGTCCGGCGATCAACGAGTTGAATCAAACAAAAAAAAAATTATACTTTTCAAAAGAAACTCCCATAATTATTTGAATAAATTGCTAAGAAATTCTAAAACCTGTTTTGCCTAGGATACAAATTTTGTACCGACATAACAAAGTAGTTAAATTGTAATATACAGTTTATGTTATTGTGATGATAGTCGCCCCGTAGTAAACCACTAATAGCTGATAATAACTATTGGTCGACAATTAACCAAGAGAGGGGAAGTCACGTTCATCATCAACTTTCGGAGCTTGACGGCCCTCGTTCCTGTCATCCTGCAAAGATATTACAACATTTTACAAAACATTCTACATCAAACCTCAACATCATTAATTGGCGACGCCAACCCCCAAGTTTTTATCCCTTGAAGAATCAACAATTATTAAAAAAATTACCTGAACATCATTATGGTAACGCCTCTCTGGTCTTTCGCCTCCTTCTCTTCCATCTCTTCCGTCTCTACCATCTCTACCGTCTCTTCCATCCCTTCCTTCCCTTCCTTCTCGTCCATCTCGCCCGTCTCTACCTTCTCTTCCTCCACCACGACTGCCACCTCGATTACCACCTCTTGGACCTCCAGATCTCTGTCCTCTTCCGCGTCCGCCTCCTCTACGTGCACTATCGTAAAATTGAATATCAATGTCCAATAAATGTTTTTGTCGTCCAACGCGTTGGGGATATTCAGAAACGTCATATTCTTCGTCGTCAGATTCCTAAGAAAAACAAGTTCAAAAATGGTTTTCGAAGGTGTCTCAAATAAAATTTACATATACATGAAGAAATTATAGAAATATGGAACAAATTACAGTCCAATGTAGCACAAACGTCTATACCTTGGAAGTTCAATTGTATCCTCAACTTTCGGCACAAGCAAAAGTATGAAGAACATTTTGCTTGTTTCCTGGCGGGAAACATAATTAATTTACCCTCCGTATTTTTCTGGCACTCCGAACAGGTATAGAACCTGAATGAGCGTGGCGTAAGGGATATAATCAGACAGAAAAAAAAGAAAAAAAGAAAAAAAAAATAATAAAAAAAAGAAAAAAAAATTAAAAAAATTTGAAAATAAAAAAAGGTGTGAATTCTAAAATGTAGATAAAAAATGTATCATAGTAGAAATTTAATTTTAAAAAATATGTAATTCCTTGAGCAAAATGTTAAGCTGGCGAATGGACATAGTATTCACAGCCAAGGTAAACCAAATTACACGCAAAGAATATTACCTCGTCTTTTTCTTTTTTCCTAAGTTCAAACATCTTTTTCCATTGACTCGGGTCCTCTCCTTCGCCGGCTTTCCTAATATTGAATTGGGGCTTAACACGTCCAGCACGTTGAGCTTTCCATTCGTCTAATGTTAATTCTTTAGGTTCTTCTTCTACCGGGGTTGGTTCCGCTTCGACTTCCTCTCTGCAAACATTTCCAATTCAATACCTCTATTACGTGAAACGGTTTACAATACTTACTTCTTTTCTGTTTCGACGGGATCCATCTTAACTTCATCCGCCCAGCCTTCATTAACGTCATTATTAGGCCTAGACTCCTCTCTTTAAAATAAAACATATACATAAACAGAGTTTAATAAGAGACTATTCAACTCACTCAATAACATCCTTGTGAGATCCCCAGTTGTGAGCTCCAGCTCCGTCACGCTTGTCTACCGGCTTTACTCCTCTGTAACCATGGCTGCATTCAGTATTTGCATTGATATTACCAAACTGGTTTATTTTAATATTCAGCTCAAACTAGGCGGCAAGTTGTTTACTTTTAATGCAAAAAATACAAATTGGAATTTCAAGAATATTTACAAACATAATCCTTGTCAATGCCCACGAAATGTACCGAATTTCGAAGATGTTTATTTTATAGAATCCGATTAGGCATTTGTTTAATTTGGTTAAAGTTGTGTCCAGAGGCGGCTAATCCTCTTCCTGAAACTTATTTTTATCCTTCGTTTTGCAAGTTATTCACATATAAACCACAGGAGACAAAGCTCCTTTCAGCTGTTAAATGGCAAATTGAAAAATTATGATGCATGCTTAGTATGACAAGCATTTCAAAGTATCAATTGATACGACACTACACAACTCGATACCAATTGATCTGTGTGCCCTCCGCCTTATACCACTTCGCAGTTTCCAATTCTCTCTCAAGTTCTCTACTTGGAAAACTACATCCATCTGATACATTTCACCAAAGCGGTTTATTTTAGATTGTCATTATGTTTGTTGTATGGTGAAAATTCAAAATAACCTACATTTGATAGTTTTCTTGGATTTAATTCTGTTTTAGTAAATAATACTTGCCGTCTTGCTTGGAGCTATATAAGCATTAACTTTAACCAAATGAAAAATAGAGCATCCTTCTTAGAGCAAAATATTTCAGAAATACGTTCACTTGAATCCTTTTTAAAAATCAAAAATTTATTAATAGTTATGAATTGTATGACATTCTTAGATAAAGTATTTACTGAAGTTGCCAATTAAAATGGTTGAGCATGGTTTTTAATTTTGAAACAAGAACAGAGACAACATAGAAAATTGCAATAACGCAACTGAAGATTTCCAGGATATGCTCAAATTAAGATGAGTTGAGAAAAAATCAACAAAAACAGGGAAGATTTATAAGAATAAACCACAATTAGCACCACTTTAAGATTTTCTAACCATGCAATGAGAAGATCTAGTAAGGCTTAGGCGTAGCTCTAGTTGAAATTGCTTTTTTTATTTGGTATTTGGATATGTGTTCCAACAGTTTGGCTTAAACAGTAACAATTTAACACACTTAGTTGTGTTAATTGAACACTGCTGTTAGCTCACTACTAGTTTGTGTTTATATATTTTAACTAATTGTATTATTGAAAATAATAGATGAAGGGGCCTACAATCTACGATTCATAAGATTTCATAAAAATCCTACAAAATAAAACTGTAGAACTGTCTCCCCAGGACCCTTCAAAATATTTTTTGATTAGACCAATTGAGGTACTAAAAAACCATTTAAATTAAGTAGCAAACAGTTTTTTAATGTTAAACACAAAATAGCTCATTCCGGATGTCATCAAGTTTTATAGTACTTTCTTCAAAAAAAAATTTGAATATTTTTAAAAGAAAAACTTACGTCTTGTCCGATCCGCTTTGCCTGTCGAATTCCCGTTTACCTCTTCTTTCTCCGTCAACATTCCTTCGTGGGCCGCGAGGACCACCTGGTTTATTTCCTATAGCACGTGGTTCACGTCGGTCTCCTCGGTCACGATTGCGGTTTTCGAAGTTGTCTCCTCCACTTGCTGGCTCTCTCCTAGGAGGCCGGTCTTCACGATCCCTTCCGACAAAAAAAAATGTCAAGATCGTTCTCAGGTTCAACAAAAATAGACCAGACGAAAATCAATCAAAATTAAAATAGTCTAAACATAAACACAAGCATGAGGCATGCAGGAGAACAAAAACAGTGCATAAAAAAGAGAAGGAAAAAGAAAATGCCAATCATTTTTTTTCTTATTGATTTATAGGTAGATTGGGTAGTTTTATTTTATATTTCAAAATTGAACGAAATCAAGTTCGAAGCATTTAAATGATACTAAAATAAAGAAATAATGGGACACCCTTTATACCAAACAACAAATTAATTATTAATACATCAAGATAAAGTTATGAGATAATAAACTTTTTGCTTTCCATCTTGCATTATTCTACCACTAGTATGAATAATGACAGTGAGTCATTGAACAGATGAAAAAAACACCAATATGTTATTGAACATGTAGGATGGCTGCCTTATCTTGAATCAATTATTAATTATAACAGTGATAAATATGTCAGGAATGCAACATTGTAAAAATTAGTTCATAACTATATTACTAAGTATAAAATGTGCAGGAAGTAAACAATTCATACAAGCACCTATTAAAAATGCCCCCACAACTTAGATATTTATCAACAGCGTATTATGAAAGGTAAAAAAAGGTACAAAGCTTGGAGTTAAGGATAATATGCTATAAAAATCATGTCAAGAATCTTATCAGTCATGGATAATGCAAGTTATTATTCCAGAAAAAGAGAAAAATACTCCCACTACATCTTGGCAAAAGGAGGACTTAAAAAACTGGACAAGAGAAATATATTTTATCAGCAAGCCTAATAGATCAGAATATGTATACAAAAGAAATAAGATGTTTAAGAGATAGAAACATGATGAGGCTGACATATTTATTGTTAACAATTTTTTAAATTCACTTTGTAAGCAAAAAAAATTATGCAATTATAATTAGGTACTATTTATTACTGGGAAAATATAATACTAGAATTATTTTTACAGATATGTGACCCAGCATTTTCTAGTTATTGTTATTAGTAACTTCCTTTCAGAAATGTACCTTTATTGAATCATATTTCATTGACATACACAGAAACTAGACATAAAAAAAGGAAATCAGATTCCCAAACAAACCGCTACTCATTTTTCTACAGAGGCAGTATAAATGCTGGAGGTGAACCAAACATGTTATTGCCAGCCGGTGAAAGTGAACCTCCACATGTCAAATGAGAATTTTTCAATGTCAAACCAGAATATCAACACTGATTTCAAAATAATCACAATCTGATAGAGGCCATTGTTGAACTGCAATAATATGATTCTACACATCTTCCATTGTTACCTAACCTTAACTCAATTATGACAAAGCTTAAAATAATATTTATGTACATCTCATTTGATTAATTAACATTTTAAATTTCAAAAATGTCAACCTTTATCACTCATAATGGCAAATGTGAAATGTTGATTTTCAAACATACAATTCAATTTAAACTAAAGCAAGCATTACAGTAGAAACACAAACAGAATGATAAAAAAAACAGCCTTATATTGATTCAATAACAAAATGGTAGTAAATTCTCACTTTTTGGGGTGATTTTTGTAGGCAATTTAATGAATACTTAATTTTAACACAGTTTTAATATATCTCAAATCAGTGGAGCGAATATAAAAAGATAAATTCATTTGCCAAAACTGATACCTTCAATAAATAAGCAATATTTTAAAAAGTAAATATTCAAAATTTTACAAGTTATTATGAAAATGAAAGAAACTAAAAAAACAATAACTCCATGAGCTTAATTTTCAAGGAAACTATATATGGTTCGTTTCTATATTTATGTACTTCTGGAATTATATTTAAAGAATGTTAATTTTTTCAAAAACCAAGGTAAAATCAGTTGAAACGGTCGATAAAAACCAAAGTTAGTACCACGCGTGTTTAATGAATTAAATATTCATGTTGAAACAATATAAGCAACTATAATGTTATAAATTTAAAAACTCACTTGTTGTTTTCAGAAGGTCCATTGTAAGGTCTATCTTCCCGGTTTCGTCTGTTATTTCTTTCTTCACGATTTTCATTATTGAATTGTTTGAAATTATTCCTTTCCCTTTCTGGTTTTCCATCACCATTGTTCCGTTGAGTAGGTTTTGTTTCTGAGAAAAACAAAAATATATAAAAATTCACGAATTAGTTATATACTTAATGATTATTTACTAAATTATCACATGTGCACGATCTTCAAAGTAGAATGGCTGCCTTGAACTAATAAAAAAAACTCACCATCACGTTTTGTCTCCAAAGGCTTGTTGTTTATGTCTTTAACGGGTTTCTTTTGAGCTGGGGTCGGTTTTCCTTTAGGTGCAGTCGGAGTTTTCACTTTATTTTCCTTCTCGGCAATCTTGTTCTTTTTTTTCAGCTCCTTCTCCTGCTCTTTCAATGAAAGCGTTTCCAAAGGATCGGATTCGTCGTCCAAAAAAAGAGCGTACCTATTGGCAATACCAATGCCGTACGAGTTCTCCATGATGGTTGATAATTGGAAAAGTCTTCACAACTCGAAGATGTTGGAAGATTTATTTATGGCTACTTTAGCCTTCTCTTGTTCACTCAATCATTCAAAGCAATATGGCCGGTCGCACGAGGTAATCGCAAACGACTATTATGTTCGATTGTAAATACGCATGCTTTCAGCAGTTTAGCCTCGTTCATTGGTGCTTGTCGCAATCACATAAGACTGCAACCAATAATAAATAACTCCTTCCCCTTCCTAACACACTTTCACTTCAGCGGGACAATTGAAAAACTCGTAAAATGTATCACACATTTTGAATTTAATGTACAAAGCAGTAAACATTTATTGAAACTGTCGTGGTCCTTTTATACACCAAAATTTTCCAACAAAAAATATTTTCTATTATCAAAATGAGTATCATTGAACCATTGTCTCAACTGGAATAATAGTAAAATAATACTGTAGAAAGCGACCGGTAAATAGTGTACAGAGTCCCAGCCATAGAGAAATATAATCTATGGTCCCAGCACATAATAGAATTCTATAGTTTGCAGAGTCCCACTTCAGTTTTGTGAATTATTTCCCTTGTTTTTAAACAGATAAAAGAAGATACACATGATATGTCAAAAATGGACATAAATCAAAAATCACTCCTTCTTTTTGAGCTATATCATAATGGATAATTTACCCAAAACCTATAACTCAAAATCAACCTAACCTAAAACCTAACGCATCCTTTATGTTCCTTTACTTTATCTTGTGAAAACAACATGGTGGAAGCAATGTTTATGTTGAAAGTAAAATTTTTTTAATCCACATAAAAATGGATTTTCTTAGTACGTTAAGTGATAACTATGATAAACTGAAAAATAAAGAGATTGTGAACATACTTTGGAAGGAAATTCTTAAAGAAGAGCGATCGGAGGAGTATTTGGACCAATTAATAGAGTACAGTTTTCACTATCCAGTAGATTCAGATTCTTATTTAGAAGAGTTGAATGAAAAATTTGATGGGTTAGATAAAGAATATTTGCGTAAAATCGATGGACACCTTAAAGCTTACATGATAACTTTTTTGTATTATTGCACCAATAGGTATGTACTGGCCAACATTCTTAATACTTTATTGACATAAACTTAGAAGTAATTTAATGGTTTTGTATTGTATTAATGGACATATTTTATCAGGTACAGCTGTAGAGTTCCAGCTAAAACAACTATTCTGGCATCGACCTTGTATATCAAGCTGATTTCCTTACCTAATATCGGAAAATTTTTCTTTGAAAAAAATATGCTGAAATTGCAGTTATTTGTATTACTGGGTGCAGTTGATGAAAGTTCAGTCCCTGAACCAAACAAACTGTATATGCTGAAATTGTTGAAAAAATACTGTATCAGGGAAAAGCTTGAGATAGTTTTACTAAAAGCTGTAGTAAATACTTTCATAGGAGCTTTAATGATCACAGCTAAGGAAGTTGTAGAAGATATTAAGGATGGTAAGTTCAAAAAATCTTAGTTGAGTTGAAAAAAAAACTTTGTCTAACAATATATATTTCAGTACGCTCGTTACCATTATACTGTATAAATTCTATAAGAGACATTGTATTAAATGAAGAGGATGACAATAACATAAAATGTATGACAGAAGGTTTATTTAGGTGTTTGGGAAAAAATATTCTCCAGACTGTGGAAAATAAAATTGCTGCCAGAAGTGCTATAAAAATTTTAATAAGGGATGTTTTGCAAGAAGAATTGGATGAAGATAAGTTTCAGTTTATTCTTGAAGCCTTTTGTATTTCCTGGGGAAAAGAAGACTTCAATTGTTATGAGGTAAATGAGCTGCTGGAAAAGTTCCTAAAAGTTGTATGAGATATGTCTTGATTTTAGGATGCTGTAGCCATTATGAATGTATTAAAATTTAATTATTATAAGGAGTTGGTTAGAAAAATGGTTTTATACACTCAATCTAGAAACCACAAACGATTTTTATTGAATGTAATGCATCTTCTACTTGCTATGGCTAGAAGTTTACCTACATTCAATATAGATAAAATAGACGTTCTGTATTCTTGTGCATTGAGGAATATTGTTTACTATTTTCTAGATAAAGATAAGAAACTAGTGGACAAATCAGTTGAAACAATTACAAATGTTTGTCTTATGAAACATAATGCTTTGGTTGATATGATATTTAGTGTAAGTATATACATTAGTTAACTTGCCTAAATTCAAACATTTGTTCAATATATGATTGTTTAATTTATTTGTAGCATGTTAGTAGTAACGGCAAGTTCATTAATATGAGTATAGAAGCTCTACTTTTGTGTATTAATAAAATCACTGATGAAAAATGGGGAGCTTCTACAAGAAATCAAAATCTCCTTATTATTGTTGCAAGATTTTTGTCCAGTAGTAGAGGTGTTAACAATGATCTTGTGCAAAAGGTTTGTTTAAAAGAATTCATTATTCCATGAATTACTCATTTCTTTTGTAGACTTTAAATACAATTTGCAAAGACTTCACTCCATTTTCTTTAAAACCATCTCTACCAATACTTCATGAATTGTACTGTGTATTAGCTCTTAAAGAGGAAACTGAATCTGCTCAAGCCGTTTTGAAAATTTTGTTCAAAAGCGCCATGCATCAAGATGCTACATCTATGGAATTTGCGGAAGTAAGCTCTCTACATCAGAACTATTTTCATTATTTAATATTATTTATGACAGTATCATGAATTGCGATTAATTTGTTTCAGCATATATTTTATTCCATGCTGAAACCATCAGTAATAGATAATCTTACATATGACCCAAAGTTTTATTACAATATATTTTTGAGGTCGGATTTTGATTATGAATTATTATTTTCCAAATGTCAGCGACTAATACAGTAAGTCAATATTTAAATGAAATAGTTGAAAAATGATGAAGCTATGTGTATAAACCTAATTTTACTAGCAATGTGATGTTTTTATATATACCAGGTGGAAACCACTTATGGAATAAAATTTTTTGTCATTCTGTCAGGCATCACCCTGTACATTTAAATTTATGTTTACATAACGCACAACTCAATTCAAAAGTTGACGTGTCTCGGTATTTTTTATAATTTTTTAAAATAATGACAAAGATTTTTATTCCATAAATGGTTTCCAAACTGTATATATTCTTTTAGACCAATACAAATTGAAAATGTTATAAAAAATTTTGACTATGACGAACCTGGAGCTGCAGCACTCCTCTGTTGTTTACTCAATTACTGTAAATATGAAAAATCTACAGCTTTTGCAGAATATTTTATAAACCACTTTTATGAGGTAAGTAGAAATTCCCAATGTATACGGTGTCGCTGAACATAAACCTTGCAGATTGCGATAAGATCCACCATGGGACCATTAAGTATTGCTTTCCGAAAAATTCTAATGAACAAAACAATAACCCAAAATGATGTACCACAGTTGGATGTACTTCACAGTTGTTTATTAGAAGCTCTTTTTGAACAGACTTACCAAGTTCCTTGTATAAAACCTGCTTTTGATCTCATGCAAAAAATCCGATCACTTTTGAAAATTGACATGGAGGATCAAGTTTTAAATCAGCTCTTAGAAGTTACTTCGGAGAGATCTTTTAGAAGATTGCATAGAAGGGAAATTGGAGACCTTAGCGTTTTTATGTACTTGAATGAATTATGTCTATTGATGAGAAAACCTCCAACTGACAACGTTGTTGCGTTTTTAGAAAGTTATATGGATGATCCTCTTAAAATACAAGGTATATATATATATATTATCAAAAACCCAATTACCATAGTATATGGTGTAGGGTATACTTTTACTTATTATATATTATACTTATTCCAACTAGGTACATCGCATTATGCTTAGGACATATATATCCATTTTTTCATCGATGCTCCGGTCCAGATAGAATTTTATTCATGTACAAATTTAGCCCATTGTTTTTATCTCTTGCCATTGTTTTTGCTTCTGTCCATGTTTCACCTTTTTCTTGCAGTATGCCTACCATAACACCATCCCATGTTTGTTTTGGTCTTCCCTTTTTCGTTCTTTTTTGTATTTTTGATTGCCATACTTTTTTAACTGGTCTTATATTGTTCATTCTTTATAAATGTCCCCACCAGCTTAATTGTCTCTTTTCAATAAATTTAAGTGTCTTCTCTTATTTTCGTATTTCTTATTTTATCTTTCTTTGTGACTCCTTTAACTCGCCTAAGATACTTCATCTCAACTGCTTGTATTCGACTCTTTTGTCTCTTTGTTAATACCCAGGATTCACATCTGAATGTTAATATTGGCCGGTAAATTGTTTTAAATACATTTAACTTCGTTTACTTGGAAATTTCTTTTTTATTTATAAATGTCGAATTCATCGTATGATAAAGTTTCATCATTTTTTGTACTCTATTCGTAATTTCGACTTCCTGCGTTCCATTTTCTTCTATTTCTACTCCCATGTATTTATATCTTCTAACTTGCTTAATTTTTATTCCATCTAACTGTATATTTAAATGTTTTTGTTT